>JAHRHZ010000126.1:3045353-3162544 GCA_024137785.1 Ginglymostoma cirratum | reverse complement strand
TTCAAGATTCTTAGACATGTTTATGCGTTCATGAGAATGAGGATTTTTTTTTAACATGGGCAATGGACAAACTACATATTTCCAGGTCAGCACAGGGTACTCAGACAATAATGTTCCATCTATTCTGCTAAACAAAATGTTTCAAACTCAACCTAGAAATGTGCCTGTACTAAACTATCCATTTCCTCTTTCTCTGTAACACCCTCGAATGTGTTAATATTTTTAGGGAAGGGCTGCTAGTTTTATCTGAAGTAACAATACTCATTGAGATACCACATTGTGAAACTAAGGCCCTGTTTGCCCTTTCAAGTTAAGATCCCATGATTTCAAAGAAGAGCAGGGAAGTTCTCCTCAGAGTCTCGATCAATATCTATCCTGCAGATAACATCATTGAACAAATTATCTAGTTGCTACTTTATTGTTCTTTGTGAGAACACATGTTGTCTCCCTATAATACAACTGTGACTTCAATTCATTGGTAAAAAGGTATTTGACGATGTCTTGTTGTCATGAATGTTATGAATCAATGGGAGATCGATCAATTATTTGTGTGGGAAATTAGTTGTTTTTATCATTGGGAAATATTTTTACCTCAAAAAAATTAAAATCTTCTATATATAAATTCTAAATATAAATTTGAAAACCTCTGGCAATGAGCCAATCCACCAGACTGGTCTACAATGAATTCATATGAAATTTTGCTGTGGTTTTCTGCAGCACAGATGATATCAGTTAAGTAAAGTAAACGTTTCAAGTTTAAGTTAAGGGTAATGTCACCCCACCCAAAATGAAAAAGTGTCTATCTGATTAAATAACATTCGGTTCTTCACTTTACAGAAATGAGTATTTACCTTTTCCACTCCTTAAAATCCCACAGGGTGGGGGAGCTATGGTTATTACCGCCCTGTGCAGAAATATAGTGCAAAGGTCATTGTTTATCACACAAAGGCTCACAAAATGCAGATCTCCCCAGCCTCATTGAGCCCAAGTAACTGAACTCAAATCTATTCAAATTCATGTCATATTTTTATCCCACTGGTTAGTAGAACCAGCCCCTTACATTCTGAGATGGTTTCACAAGCAGACTGGACAGAAAAGTCAATGTTTACCCTCTTTACTATCCACCATGATGTTGAAAAGCATTTAAATTCTTCTACAGCTCAACAATAACTGATGCATTTTTTTTAAAGGTAGCTTTTTACATTTTCTTGAATCACTGTTGCATTGCATTGGGGCTGAGGTTCTAGCTGTCCTCAGTGTGGCAAAAGACGGGTCTGGCTGTGTTGTTGTAAATTCCAGACAGCTGGACCATGCTGTACTACCTGTACTTAATGGATAGCTTTCTGCAGAGAAACACCATTGACCCATAGGTTCAACTGGCACATTTGAAGGTCCAGGCTACTTGCTGAGGGATGCACTAAAGAAGGGGCAGCTGCCTCAAAGGATCATTTGGTATAGGTCATAATTTGCTGATGACCAGACATCACATAGAACTTCGATGGTTGTATATAACAGACAATATTAAAAATTAAAGTCCAAAGTATGTCTACCTTACGTTTAAAAGAGTTTGTCATTAAGAGCTCTGTGTGCATGCAAAGTTGCAACTTTATTTGGCAGTTACAGTGCTATGGATCTGCAAGCTGCATGCACAGAAATCAGTTGGTTTGTTGTAAAGTCTGCTTGATAACTTGAAATCAATTGGTCACAATACTTTTGCTATAACAAAGGAGAATGAGTTTCAGTGACACTTGACATGTTATACCCAGATCTGTTAATGGATTGCTGAACCATCTGCGCCTGAGATCATAAGATATAGGAGCAAAATTAAGCCATTCGGCCCATCTAGTCCACTCTGCCATTTGATCATGGCTAACATGTTTCTCAGCCCCATTCTCCTGGCTTCTCTCTGTAACCCCTGATCCTCTTACCAATCAAGAAGCTATCTATCTCTGTCTTAAATATACTTAATGACTTGATCTCCACAGACCTCTGCGGCAATGAGTTTCACAGATTAACCGCCCTGTGGCTGAAGAAATTCCTTTTCACCTCAATTCTAAAGCACTCTCCCTTCGCTCTGAGGCCGTGCCCTTGGTTCCTAATGTCTCCTACTTGTGGAAATATCTTCTCCACATCCATTCTATCCAGGCCTCTCAGTATTCTGTAGGTATCAATGAGATCCCTATCATCCTTCTAAACTCCACAGAGTCCTCAACTGCTCCTCATGTGACAAACACTTCAGCCCCAGGATCATTCTTGTAAACCTCCTCTGGATCCCCTCCAAGGCACATCCTTTGTTAGATAAGCCTCTTTGTGCTTCAGATTTCCAAAGACTGTCCCGTTTAGAAATACAGTACACCTCTATGCTTACTACCAAACTGTATAACTTCAGACTTGTATTCCATCTGTCACTTCTTTGCCCACTCTCCTAGCCTGTCGAAGTCCTTCTACAACCTTACACTTCCTCAGTACTACCTGTCCCTCCACTTATCTTTGAGTCATTTGCGAACTTAGCAACAATGCCCTCAGTTCCTTCAGTTCCATATCGTGAATAGTTGTGATCCCAACACTGACACCTGTAGAATTCCACTAATCAGTGGGTGCCATCCTGAAAAAATCCTTTTATCCCTACACTCTGACTTCTGCCAGTCAGCCAATTCTCTATCTGTATCCGTACCTTGCCCCTAACACTATGGGTTCTTATCTTATTTGGCATCCTTCTATGTGGCACCTTATCAAAGGCCTTCTAGAAATCCAAATGGACTACCTCCACTGGCTCTCCTTTGTCTAACTTCTTTGTTACTCCTCAAAGAATTTTAACAGATTTGTCAGGCATCACCTCACCTTGGAGAAGCTGTTCTGACTCAACCTATTTTGCCATGCACTTTGAAGTACTCCACAATCTCGTCCCTAAAAATGGATGCTAAAATCTTACCAACAACCGAGGTCAGGCGAACTGGCCTATTGTTTCCTGTCTTCTGCCTCCCTCCCTTATTAAACAGGGGTGTTACATTAGCAATTTTCCAGTCTTCTAGGACCCTCCCTGACTCATGGTGATTCATGAAAGATCACCACCAGCATATCTACAATCTCCTCGGCGATCTCCTTCAGAACTCTGAGGAGTCGTCCATCTGGTCCATGTGGTTTATCCAGCTTAGTAATGGCCACCACTTTCACCTCAGCCCCTGACTCTCTTGAAGTTCTGGTATGTTACTGGTGTCTTCCACTCTAGAAAGTGATTCAAAGTACCTATTCAGTTCCTCTGCCATTTCTTTGTTCCCTATTACTACTTCTTCAGTCTCATTTTCTAGTGATGCAATGTCCACTCTTGCCTGTCTCTTACCTTTTAGATATCTAAAAACAAGTCTTGCAATCTTCTTTTATATTACTAGCTATCTTACTCCCATATTTCATCTTCTCCTCCCTTTACTGCGTCTTTAGATTCATTAGTTGGTTTGTAAAGGTTTCCCAATCTGCTGGCTTCCCACTGATCTTCATCACATTGTATGCTTTTACTTTTGCTTTTATACTGTTCCTGATTTCCCTTGTCAGCCACAGTTGCCACATTCTCCTTTTAGTATGTTTCTCCTTCATTCGGATGAATTTTTGCTGTGCCCCTAGAATTACCCCCAAAATCTCTGCCACCTTCCCTGCAAAGACTTCTCTTCCAATCAACTCTGGCTAGCACCTCCCTCATGTCTTTATTGTTACCTCTACTCAGTTATAGTACCATTATACATGATTCAAGCTTCTCTCTCTTAAACTGCAGGGCGAATTCTATCATATTGTGGTTACTGGCCCCGAGGGCTTCCTTCACCTTAAGCTCCTTAATCAGGTCCACTTCATTAGACATCACCAAATCCAGAGTTGCTTATTCTCTCTTGGGCTCGACCACAAGCTGCTCCAAAAAAAGTCGTGTAGATATTCCATGAATTCCTTTTTTTCAGATCCACTACATCCTGACTTTCATAGACAGCCTGCATATTGAAGTCTCCCATGATTATTGTAATAGTGCCTTTCTTACAGCCTTTTCTACCTCCTGATTTATTTGCTTCACCACATCCTGACAGCTGACAGGAGGCCTGTACACAATTCCCATCATGGTCTTTTTTCCCCTATGTGGTTCCTCAGGTCTACCTTCTGCACCTTCCAATGCTTTTTGGTATCGATTTAACTTCATTTCTTGATAATAAGGCAATTCTGCCCCCTTTGCCCACCCGCCTGTCGTTTCAATGGAATGTGTATCCTTGGATTTTAGTTCCCAGCCCTGATCCCAATGCATCCCAATTGTCTGTGATACCCACAACATTGTACCCACCAATTTCAATCTGTGCTACAAGCTTACTTACCTCATTTCATGTACTGTGTGCATTTAAGTACAACACCCTCAGTCCTGCATTTTGGCTGTTGCCTGAAGTTAGACTTCTGACCCTTTCCTTACTCTCTGTTCTACTACTTGTTCTGGAAACGTTAATAACCTCTGCTGAGCCCTCCCCCCTTCAAACTTTTCATAATTTTCCATGCAACTGAACCCACCTGCCAACTATTTCATATGAAAGCCCTATCCACAGCCCTGGATACATGATTCACTCGGACCCTGGTCCCAGTATGATTCAGGTGGAGCCCTTCCCATTGGAGCATCTCCCTCCTTCCCCAGAGCTGGTGCCAATATCCCACGAATTCGAATCCATTTTTCCCCACAGCAATCTTTGAGCCATGCGTTTACCTCTTTAATCTTGATGCCCCGGTCCCAAATTTCTCTTGGCTCAGGTAACAATCCAAAGATTTATTGCCTGTTTGGTTCTGTTTTCTAAATTAACTCTTGGCTACTGATATTCCCTCAACAGAGCCTTTTTCTTCTTTCTACCTATATTATCGGTACCAATGTGGACCACAATAACTGGATCTTTCCCCTCCAATTCCAAGTTCCTCTGCAGCCCATATTAGCTGTGCTGAACCCAGGTATTAGATAACTCTCAATCCTGGCCATGGAGATCAATATCTACACCTCTGACAATACTATCCCCAATTACATCTACATTTCTCTTTACCCCACTTCTTGAATGGCTCCCTTGTACCACTGAGCTGTGGTAAATTTGGTCATCATCCCGACAGCTCTCAATCTCATCCACACAGGGAACAAGAATTTTAAACCTGTTAGACAAGCTGAAGGGCTGAGGCTCCTTCCGCACTACCGTCTGGATACCTCTACTTTACTCAAATTTTGCTATTCCCTGACCACAGACCAAATTTGAGGCAATTAATTTAAAGGGTGTGACTGCCTCCTGAAACTCTTCATCCAGGTAACTGATGCGTTGCAGTGTTCGAAGCTCAGGCTTCAGCACATCAACTCTGAGCCAGAGTCCCTCAAACAATTAACATTTACTACAGACGTAGTCGCTGTGAACCATAATGGGGTCCCCCAGCTCCTACATCACGTAGTCACAGCACATCACTTAGCCTGGCATCTCAAATTTAATTACTTAGTTTCTTTTAACTTTTAAAAATTTCATACTGATCTTTTAGTTTGTGGCTTGTAACTATTTCAATCTGAAAGTAACTTATAATAGATGGTCAAATTAGCAGCTACCGCCAACCAATGAATTTAAGTTTTACCTGGGATGTCACTCTTCTGTGCTGGGCCCTTAATCTTCAATTGATCTTGATAAAAAAAAAACCTTACAAACTCCAAGCCACAAAAAGCATCTCTTCCCCTCTGCACTGAATTGCCACGTTGCCTCCAATTGCCCCAAACTATATACTTGGGCTGTCTTGCCCTGGTTGGGATCTCTCCTTCCTGACCATGCAACGTTATTGTGCATCACTGGCCTAAGCGACTGAAGATGTGGTTCATATATGGGGAAATGACCAATTTCTGGAAAGACTAAATGAACTTCTGGAGACAACAGCATTAAAGCTGAAGATATGGGAGTGGTTCAATAAACCAACAGTACAAAAGTATCATGACAATGGAAAGCCAAGTGGCTTGATGGAAAATTTCTTTCCGAGTGTGGTGCAGAAAGAAATAGAACTGGAAGGGAATCTGGATAGTGGTTGATACAAGGAAGTGCTGTAGAATGGTTTTGTCCATTATCTAGGCTATGTAAGTAGAGAGATTGCTGCAACAGGAAATATTAAGAGAGTTTGCCATGAATACGATTGTCATTCCTCATTGCCATAATCCACATGCAATATACCTACTATGTCACCTAACTTTACCTTTCCACTGAGTCCTTCAAGCACATGAACACCTCCACACAGCCAGACAGTGTGTTACTGTAAATTAGGGATAAATCATGAAAAAGGTCAAATAAGAATAAAATTGCTGGATTACGTGGCATCACTGGAAATGATAAAAACACATGCTGCCTAGCTGACCTTACAAGTCTTCCTTTCGGGACCTGTGTGATTGTTCCAAAATTAGGATAGTTGTTCCACAGATGACTCCAGCAACTGCCCAAAATAGTCATACGCACTGAATCAGGCCTTACAGACCAAGTCTCAGTCTCCTCCACCACCAGCCTAGGATATGTCCTGTCCTACCAGAAGGATAGGCCCAACAGAGTTATTAACTCAGTTACGTACAGTCATGAGGGAGCAGTTCTGGAATCCTCAACAGTGACTGAAGACTAGATGAGTTTAAGGAAACGTCATGCTGATTAACAAGCTATTGCCCCCCTACAACTGTTTAATCAATACCCCGTAATGTTGAACACCACTTAGGAGAAGTACTGAGTATGCAAAGGGCACAGAATTTACTCTGGGTGGGGAACTTCCATGTCCATCACCAAGAGTGGATCTATATGTCATGTTAAAGATATTGGTATCAGAATCAGTCACTCCTCAGAGATTGATTAACTGTGTGGCATAGTTTAAAACTGTAAAATACATTGTAAATTATAAAGCAAGCATTACAGCAACTGGTTTCAGTGCGTGATGTCTGCACTCCCAGTCAAAATGAACGGTAGCCAGAGCTGCAGCCTTATATTTATGGACATATTACTGGACTCCTTAAAGGTAAAATCTCTTAAAGGTACAAATAGCACCACTGCTTAGCAAGCTGGCTGTGTCTGAAGGAAAAATTTGCTAGACCTAGTCTGCAGCATGTGCTCAAAGAACGACAAGAGGAAATTTTTTGGACAACATCCTCACCAATCTATCTGTCATGGGTACATCTGTCCACAATAACACTGGTGGACAGTCCATGAGTAACCACCATACTATCCTTGTAGAGATGACGTTCTGTGTTTATATTGCGTATACTCGACATCATACTGTGCAACACTACTACCTTGCTAAATAGGATAGATTCAGAACATATCTAGCAGCACACAACTGGGCATCCATGAGGTGCTGTGGGCCATCACAAACAGCAGAATTATATTCGAATACAATCTATAACCTCAAGACTTAGCATCTCACTTGCTCTACCAGCGTCATCAAGCAAGGAACCAACCTTAATTCAATAATGAGTGCAGGATGGCATGCCAGAAACAGCACCCAGCATAAAAATGACCTAAAAATCTGGAAGTAAGACGCCACTGGTGAGGCTATAACAGAGGATTATATACTGCTAAAGGGCAGAACTAGCATGCTATGGATATTTTTAATCAACTTGTTCCAATTTCTGATGGTACACCCTTGGTGAGACTTGAACCCTGGCCTTCTGGTCTCAAAGTGGGACATTATGTGTGAGCAACATGCTAGATAGAGCTAAACAATCACACAATCAATGGATTTGATCACATCCAGTCATTAATGGTGGTTGAAATTTTTAACAATGAATGGAGGAGAAACCTTCGCAAATCTTCCCATCTCTGATGATGGGGGAGGCCAGCACATCGGTACAGAAGACAAGGATGAAGCATTTGAAACCATCTTTACTCAGAAACACTGAGTGAATGATCTATCTCAAACTCATCTCAGGGTCCCCAGTATCACAGATGACAATCTTCAGTAAATTCAATTCACTTCACGTTGATATTAGGAGACAGATGAAGCTATCATACACAGCAAAGAATATGAATCTTGACAACACCTTGGCATTAGTATTAAAGACTAATTCCCTGGAATTTCTTATCATCCTAGTCAAGATGATCTGGTGCAGCTACAACACTGCATCTACCTTCAATGTGGAAAATTTCCCAGGTATGTTCTATACACAGAAAGCAAGACAAAATCAATCCCAGGTAAGTACCACTCCATCAGTCTACCATCCATCATCAGTAAAGTGATTGTGGCCAGTGCCTTCAAGTGGCACTTATTCAGAAATAACCTGTTCACAGATCCTTAATCTGAATTCTACCAGAGTTGCTTATTACCATTTTACAGCTTTCATCCAAACATGTACTATCGAGCCGAACTCCTGGGCTAAAGTGAAAGTTGCTACCCTTGACACCAAAATGGCAATTGACTAAGTATGGCATCAAAGATCATTAGCAGCTTAAGGACTAAAACTGGACAAACCGCCAGCATCCAATGATGTAAATTTTAGGAAAAAGAGATAGCTGCAGAAACACTGTATGTGTTGGCTATGGTTTTCTAAAATTCCCTAGATTCTGAAAGTTTCCCAGCAGACTGAAACTTGGAAAAAGTGACCACTGCTGTTCAAGAAAGGGGGTAGAAAGAACACAGGGTACAGCTGATTAGCCTGACTTCAGTCATTGGGGAAAGTGCTAGAATCATCAATAAGGATGTCTCATCAATGTATATGTTTCAAAATCACAGTATATTATGACAAAGTCAACATGGCGTTACAATAGAGGAACTCTTTTTGACAAATTCATTAGAGTTTTGAGAAAATGACCAGGGTAGATGAAAAATAACTGGTAAGTAACTAATAGATGCAGTATAACTGGATTTCCATAGGTATTTGATGAAGTGCCACAAAAAAAAATGTTAGTAGGCAATATGGAGTTGGGGCCAAAATATTAGCATGGATATAGAATTGGTTAACGAACAATAAGCAAAAAGTACATATCAATGGGTGAATTCTCAAGTTGACAGACTGCAAACAGTAGAGTGTTGCAAGGATCAGTGCTGAAGCCTCAGCTACTAACAATCTATGTCAATGACTTAGATGAAGAGACATAAAGTATTATCTCTAACTTGCTGACGATTGAAAGCTTTAGATTAGATTTAGATTTAATATAACATGAATATAAAAATACATTGAAAAGTGTTTCCATGCATGTAATACACAAAGTGTCACCACGCTCCAGCGCCATCTTGAAACACTGAATATAATGCTCTTTTTAAATCTTCTCAATCAGCTGCATCACAATTTACTTAAAATGTAACTAACTAGAATAAAATGAAGGAACCAAATGGTAAGGTTTTCTTGTACAACAAAAGGGAAATTTTATTACCTACTACCCGCCAAAAAAAAATTGTGACATCAGACACACATACAAACGTAGATAATAAGCTTGCGGGAGTTTGGCGAGTGGGATATTTTTCAGCAAGAAAGACAGCAAGGTAAAAGTAATAAAAGCAGAAGTTGCTGGAAAAACTCATCAGGTCTGGCAGCATCTGTGAAGAAAAAGTCAGAGTTAATGTTCCAGGTCTGATGACCCTTCCTCAGGTAAAAGTAATTGCCATCTACAGCTCTGGGAGTCCTTAAACTGTGAGAATGGCCTGACTGCACTCTTTAATTGTTGTCTTGTTTCTTCAGCAATGACAATGGTTGTAGATCTTATGTTCTCGGTGAATAGTGGCTGTCCAAAGTTACCTTTCCTGCAGGCTTTTGGGGTTGATGAGAGAGACAGGCAGAAGACAGAGAGAGAGAGAGAGAAAAAGTGTATCTTCCAGTAATTGCTTACAAATCCATTTTTTTTGGTTAAGTCCATACCTGCACATTCCTGAGTCTGTTTATTGCTTTCCTAAAACAAAAACAGTAAACGCTGGAGAAATCCAGCAGGTCTGGCAGCATTTGTGGAGAGAAAAAAGTGGAGTGTCCACTCCAATGGTCCTTCGTCAGAACTGAAAGCAACTGGGAAAGGTTCATATTTATGCCCATCCACCATATACCTGCAACTGCGCACCACCATCGCGGCCCCCTCCCCATCCTCCACCCTATCCCCAGCCCAACACTCCACACATCCCCATCAGCAGCATAAATGCCGCCATTTCCCAGCTGCTTTCAGTTCTGACGAAAGGGCGAAAGGTCACTGGACTCAAAACATTAATCCTGTTTGTCTCTTCACAAATGCTTCCAGACCCGCTGAGTTTTTGCAACACATTTTTTTGTTCTCCAGTATCAGCAGTTCTTGTTCAAAAATGGCTAACTGGAAGGGAAGCCTTTCATCTCCAGAAGTGAGTTTATTTTGCAGGTGCAAAGTAAACAGAATGCGAACATCTTGATGTTTCTCTGGTTTCACTGTATTGAGATAAAATTATCATTTCAGTGCAGCTGGGTTTTGCATACCCCACAGTAGTTTCACACAGTTTGCCTCAATCTGTGATCAGATGCTCACAGCAGCCATTTTGGGCCAGTATTCACGATCTTTAAGCAACAATTCAGTGCATAATGATATCATATATTAAATTCAGATGACTGAAGTTGAATATCAATAATCCATTCATATTACAATCATAATTCACTTCAGTCACAAAAATAGAAAAGTAGAATATTTTTAAAAGTCACAGTACTGGTAAATGTTGATGTCCAGAGAGATTTGAGTGTACTCATTCAGGGAACACTGAAAGTTAGCATACAGGTACCACAAGTAATTAGAAAGAGTTGCAACAGTATAGTGGGGACAAGTTGGTGCCTTTCTTTTTAACCTTTCCCCTCTGTCAGTCACAGCAATTTTTAAAAATTTCTTTTGCAGCACTCAGCAATCTCGCTTTAGTTGAAACATAGTTTGCTAAGAAAATGGATGAGCCAGTTACCAAAGTTTACTTGTGTGTAAGAAGGAGGGATTTTATTACCTTCTAACCCTGAAATGCAACATCAAATACATACACCAGCACAGACAACAATTTTAAAAAAGTTTGGGAGGTGGATAGTTTCCAGTACAAACAGAAAAATACAAGCAAGGTCTCAGAGTCCTTGAGTTGTGATAGTGAAACATAAATGATCAATTTGTTTCCACATTAATAGTGAAATTTGGAGAATTCTGGAGTTTGCCCAAGTTGCTTTTTCACCAGGCATCAACTTCAAAGGGTGAGAGAAACAGTTGAGAGTTAAAAACCAAACCTTTCAAGTTTTGTTGTTATGAATCCATATTCAGATATGCTGCCAAGAAAACAACGGAAATATTTATTGAAAATTAAGTATAATGTGAAATAAAGTCATAGAGGTGTACAAGCATGGAAACAGAACCTTCAGTCCAACTTGTCCATGCTGACCAGATATCCTCAGTTAATTTAGTCCCATTTCCCAGCATTTGGCCCATATCCCTCTAAACCCTTCCTATTCATTTATATTACCATTCAGATGCCTTTTAATTGTTGCAACTGTACCAGCCTCCACCAGCTCTGGCAGCTCATTCCATACATGCACCACCCTCTACATGAAAAAGTTGCCCTTAGGCCCCTTTTAAATCTTCCCCTCCCACCTTAAACATATGACCTCTAGTTTTGGACTCCCCGACCCTATCTATGCCCCTCAATATTTTATAAACATCTGTAAGGTCATCCCTCAGCCTCCGATTCTCCAGGGAAAATGGCCGCAGCCTATTCAGCCTCGCCCCATACCTCAAACCCTCCAACCCTGGCAACATCCTCGTAAATCTTTTCTGAACCCTATCAAGTTTAACAACATCTTTCCTATAGCAGGGAGATCAGAATTGCATGTAGTATTCCAAAGGTGGCCTAACCAATGTTCTGTACAGCTGCAATGTGACTTCCCAACTCTGATACTCAATGCACTGACCAATAAAGGCAAGCGTACCAAACGTCTTCTTTGCTACCCTGTCTACCTGCTACTCCACCTTCAAGGAACTACAGACCTGCAGTCCAAGGTCTCTTTGTTTGGCTACACTCCTGAGGAGCTTACCATTTAAGTGTATAAGTGGTGGTCTGATTTGCCCTACTAAAATGTAGTACCTCACTTTTATCTAGACTAAATTTCATCTGCCACTCCTCGGCCCATCTGCCCATCTGATCAAGGTCCCAGTGTACTCTGAGGTAACCTTCTTTGCTGTACACGACACCAACAATTTGGTGTCATCTGCAAACTTACTAACCATACCGTCTATATTCATATCCAAATGTATTATTTGGTATGAGAAACTGAGGAAAGAATGATCAGTTCCTCTACTTTTAAATCCTCTCAGTCAGTTACAGCTATAACACTTGAAATGTAATTAACAAGACTAAAATGAAGCAGTCAAAATGTAAGGTGTAAATGTATAGTGTTCATTTGTATATTCCTTAGTCTAGCTCCATTGTTTGAACAAGCAATTACCAAGCAGGTAATCTTTCATCTCCCAATATCTGAAGTGAATTGAACTGATTGCAAATTATTTAGGTCCTAATTATTAAAGCCAGATGATAAAAGTTGAATATTGTGTGTTTGCCATTACTGTAGCTAAAGGCAAATGACATGTTGGTAATAATTGTCAGGCGATAGGAGTCCAATTAGAGACTGCTTTGGTGGTTCATACGACCACACCTGAAGTACTCTGTGTAGTTTGGTAATTGGTTCCCATATTTAAGCAAGGATACACTTGCTTTGGAGGCTGTACACTAGATTGGTCCCTGAGATGAGAAGGTTGTTCGATGATGAGAAGCTGAGAAAATTTGGCCTACATCCTCTAGCATTTAGAAGAGGCAATGTCACTGATGCATAAAAGATTCTGAAAGAGTCTTGTGTACATTGTTCTGCTGACTAGGAATTCTCAAACTTGGCGGAGGCGGGGGAGCAAACAAACTCAGGATAAAAATTTGATCTTTTAAGACTGAGTTAACCAGAAATTTCTTCACTCAAAGGACTTAAGAATTCTCTACTCCAGCAGCCCATGGATTTTCCTTTGTTGACTATATTTAAGGCTGAGATGGGCAAATTTTGACCTCAGAAGATCAAGGAATATGAGGAGCAGGGTGAGAACATGGAGTTGAAGTCCAATATCTGCCGTGATCAATGACGGTGCAGGATCAATGGGTCATGTATTCTTTATTTGGTCCTATTTCCTGTGTTGTAGCAAACTTGAAGTCAATGGAAATCAAGGAGAAAGCTCTGCAGAGATTGCATTGATACCTAGCCAAAACAAAAGATGGCTGTGGTCATTGAATTTTAACTACATCAGTCTCAAGACATCTCTGAAGGTGCTCCTCAGGTAATGTCCTAGTCCAAACATCTTCAACTGCTTCAATGAGTCTCCCTCCATCTTAAGATCAGAAGTGAGGATATTTGTTGATGATTGCACAGTGTTCAGTGTCACTGGCAACTCCTCAGATACTGAAGTAGTTCGTGCTCACACACAAGATGAGAACATTGAGATTTAGGCCAAGAACTGCCAACTAACATTCATGCCAAACAAGTGCTAGGCAATAACCATTTCCAACAATAGATAGTCTATTCATTCCTATTTGCTATTCAATGGCATTATCGCCGCTGAATGCCTCACTATCAACATCCTGGGAGTCACTGAAAATCTAACAGGGCCAGCTGTATAAATACTGTGGGTACAGGAATAGGTCAGAAGCTGGAACATCTGCATTAAGAAACTCATCTCCTGTCTTGCCGAAGCCTGTCTACCGTCTACAAGGCAAAAGTCAGGAAGTATAATAGAATCCTCTCAATTTCCCTGGTTGAGTGCAGCGCCAACAGCACACGGGAACCCAGAGAAGCAGCCACACAAATGGGACCTCATCTACTGCCTTAAGTATTTATTCCCTCCACCACCAATGCACAGTGGTTACAGTGCGTATCACCTACAAGATCTACTGCAGCATCTTGCCTTTCAAAAGCACCTTTCCAGACCATTCCCACTTGAAAGGATAGGGCATCAAATGAATGGGAACGCCACCAGCGGTAATGTCCCCTCCAATCCACATGCCTTCCTGACTTCAAACTATATAATGGTCGTTTTTCATTGTCGTTGGCTTGATATCTTTTAACTTCTGTACCCCCTCTCCCACTCACCCCCAATAGCTCCATGCATGTGCTACACCATATGGACAGCAATGATCAAAAAAAACCAACTTACCATCACCTTCTCAAGGACAATGAAGATTGGGTGAAAAATGGGTTAGCCAGTGATAGCCACCTCTCATAAACCACTTGATACCACAAAGTGATGCATTTAATTTTCACTTGTACAGATCAAACTCACAAAACTCAGCGTTCATGAGTTAAGTATACCATAAGCTAAATACAAGGAATGATTCCATTTCTTTTTCTTCATGTGTCATTACATAAATAATTAAAATAAATAATATTGATTGATGATTTATAATGTATGAACTTAAAAGCATAAAATTGTTGGAAAGACCAAAAGACATATGGTCTTGTTCTCACTGGAATCAGTAGAGAACATTATAAGTCATTACAACATAGAACTGTACAGCATAGGAATGGGTCCTTTGGCCCACAATATTGCGCTGAACATGACTCAAAATTAAGCTAATCCCTTCTGTCTGCCCTTGGTCGATATCTCTTAATTCCTTGCATATTCATGTGCTTATCTAAAAGTCCTTTAAATGCCCTTATCGTATCGACCTCCACCACCACCTCTAGCAGTGCATTCCAGACTCCTACCACTCTGTAAAAAGCCTACCCCTCATTTCTCCTTTGAACTTTCCCCTTTGTATTTCCCCTTGCATGCCGCCTTGTATTAAATACTTCAACTCTGGGAAAATGATTCTGGCCGTCAACCCTGTCAATGTATCTCATAATTTTATAGATTTCTACCAAGTCTCCCCTCAGCCTCTTCCAGTCAAGAGAAGGCAACCTGAGTTTTTCTAGCCTCTCCTTGTAGCTCATACACTCTAATCCAGGCAGTGTCCTGGTAAACCTCTTCTGCACCTTCTCCAAAGCCTCCACAGTCTTCCCGTAATGTGGTGACCAGAATTGAACACAATACTCTAAGTGTGGCCTAACCAAAGTCTTATAGAGCTGCAACATGATATCCTGACTCTTGTGCTCGAGTCTCCGACCAATAAAGGCAATAAAGGCCATATGCCTTCTTTACCATCCTATCTACTTGTGTGGCCACTTTCAGGGAGCTATGAACCCCAAGATCCTTCTGTACATCAATGCTGTTCAAAGTCCTGCCATGAACTGTATGCTTTTCACTAACATTCGATCTCTCAAAGTGCAGCACCTCACACTTACACGGATTAAATTCCATCTATCATTTCTCTGTCCGTATCTGCAAATGATCTATATTCCGCTGTATCCTTTGACAACCATCAACACTATCCACAACCCCACCAATTTTTGTCTCATCTGCAAACCTACTAACCCACGCATCTACATTTTTACCCAAGACATTTATATATATCACATGCAGCAGAGGTCCCAGTACGGATTACCGTAGAACACCACTAGTCGCAGACCTCCAGCCTGAAAAGCATCCTTCCACCACTACCCTCTGTCTTCTATGGACAAGCCAATTCTGAATCCATGCAGCAAAGTCACCACGGATCCCACTCATCTTAATCTTCTGGATGAGCCTACCAGGAGCAACCTTGTCAAAAGCCTTACTAAAATCATGTAAACAACATCCACTGCACTAACCTCATTGATCACCTTCGTCACCTCCTCAAAAAATTCAATCAAGTTAGTAAGACATGACCTGCCCTTCACAAAGCAATGATGACTGTCACTAATTAGGCCATGCTTTTCCGAAGGTGCATAAATCTTATCCCTAAGAATTCTCTCCAATGGCTTCCCAACTACTGATGTGAGACTTACCAGTCTGTAGTTTCCTGGACTATCCCGACTTCCCTTCTTGAAGAGAGGAACAACATTGGTACTCGCATGTCCTCCGGGACCTCTCCGGTGGCTAATGAGGTTACAAAAATCTTGGTCAAGGTTAGGGTTAGGGTTAGGTAATCTCCTCTCTTGCCTGTCTCAGAACCTGGGGCAGATACCATTGAGCCTTGGGGATTTATCCACCTTAATGATCTCCAAGAGATCTAACACCACTTCTTGATCTGAAAATGCCCTAGCATATCAGCATGCACCATACAAATCTCACTATCTTCCATATCCTTTTCCTGGGTGAATACCAATGCAAAGTATACATTTAGGGGAGGCAATGGCCTAGTGGTATTATTGCTGGACTGTTAATCTGGACCCAAATAATGTTCTGGGGACGCTGGTTCGAATCCCACCGTGGCAGATGGTGGAATTCAAATTCAACAAAATATCTGGAATTAAGAGTCTCATGATGACCATGAATCCATTGTCGATTGTCAGGAAAAACCCATCTGGTTCACTAATTTCCTTCAGGGAAGGAAACTGCCATCCTTACCTGGTCTGGCCTGCATGTTACTCCAGGCCCACAGCAATGTGGTTGACTCTTAACTGCCCTCTGGACAATTAGGGATGGGTAATCAATGCTGCCTAGCAGGCGACCCCTTCATCCTGTGAATGAATAATGAAAAAAAAATTTAGGGTCTGACCCACATTCTCTGCCTCCGAGCACAAGTTCCTCCTTTATCCTTAAGTGGTCTTACCTTCTCACTGGTTATCATCTTATTTTTAATGTATTTTTAGAATGCCTTGGGATTTTCTTTAACCCTACTTGCCTAGGTTATTTCATGGCCCCTTGTTCTCCTAATTCCTTGCTTGAGTACTTTCCTTTCCTTGTATTCCTCATGGGCCCTGTCTGATTTTAGCTTTCTAAACCATTTGTATGCTTCTTTTTTCCTTTTTGACTAAATTCACAACCTTCCTCATTATCCAAGGGTCCCTTGCCTTGCCATCTTTGTCCTTCTTCCTTACTGGAACATTCCGGTCTTGAACTCTCTCCAGCAGGTCTTTAAACAGTTCCCACATATCAAGTGTGGACTTGCCTGAAGACAGCTCCTCCCAATTAACGCTCCCTACCTTCTGCCTCTTGCTCATGAAATTTGCCCTCCCCCAATTTAGCACCTTCCCGCAAGGTCCTGACTCATCCTTGTTCTTAGCTATGTTAAAACTTAAGGAGTTGTGATCACTGTTTTCAAAGTGCTCTCCCACTGAAAGATCAGTCATTTGGCCAGGCTCATTATCCAAGACAATGTCCAGTACACCCCTCCTCTAGTTGGACTATTCACATACTGCTTCAAGAAACCTTCTTGGATGCACGTAACAAATTCCGCCCTGTCTAAGCCTCTTGCTCTAAGGGAATCCCAGACAATTTTGGGGAAGTTAAAGTCACCCACTATGACAATGTTTTTATTGCACCTTTCCGTATCCTGCCTACATATTTGTTCCTTAACGTTTCGGTGGCTTTGGGGGGCCTATAGTATAATCCTATCAGAGTAATTGCACCCATCTTATTTTTGAACTCTACCCATATTGCATCAGTGGATAAGCCCTCCAGCATGTCCTCTCTGAGCGCAGAGGTAACATTCTCCCCGATTATTAATGCAATTCCTCCATCTGTTTTACCTTCCCCTCTATCTTGTCTGAAACAACGAAACCTTAGAACTTTGAGCAGCCAGTCGTATCCCTCTCTCAACCCTCTCTGTAATGGCCACAACATCATAGTGCCATGTACTGATCCAGGCTCTAAGCTCACCTGCCTTACCTATATTACTCCTTGAGTTGAAATGAACACACTTCAGCCCATTAATACCACCATGTTCATTTACCTGTCTCTGCCTATCTTTTCTTTCTGATTTACTGGTCTTAACATCTACCGTCTCCTCAATCCCTCCACTTGCTGATTTACGGCTCTGGTTCCCAGCCCCCTGCCATTCTAGTTTAAATACTCCCGAGTAGCACTAGCTAATCTTGCTGCGAGGATATTGGTTCTCTCCAGTTTACGTGCAACTGGCCCCACTTGTGCAGGTCACCCCTATCCCAGAAGAGGTCCCAGTGATCCAAGAATCTGAAACCCTGCCCCCTGCACCATCACTTTAGCCACGCATTCATCTGTCCTATCCTCCTATTCCTTGCCTCACTAGCACATGACACTGGCAATAACCCAGAGATAACTTTCGAGGTCCTGCTCTTCAGAGTCTTTCCTAACTCCCTATATTCACCCAGCAGGACGTCATCCCTCTTTCTACTTACGTGTTTGGTACCAAAGTGCACCATGACCTCTGACTGCTCACACTCCCCTCAGAGAAATTTGTGCAACCGCTCATAAACATCCTTGACCTTGGCACCAGGGAGGCAACACACCATCCCAGAGTCTCGGACACGGCCACAGATACGCCTGTCTGTGCCCCTAACTAGTGAGTCTCCGACCACTATCACTTGCTTGGATCTTGCCCCACCCTGCTTTACAGCAGAGCCAGTTATGGTGCCACAGACCTAGCTGCTGTTCTTATACTCCCCTGAGAGGCTATCCCCCCGCAACAGTGTTCAAAACAGTATGCCTGTTGGAGAGGGCAATAGCCATAGGAAACTCTTGCACTACCTGCCTGCCTCGCCTGGCAGTCATCCATCTACCAGACTTGCAGTGTGACCACTTCCCTGTGACTAGTGTCTATCACATTCTCTGCCTCCTGTATGGTCCTCAGAGTGTCCAGCTGCCACTCCAACCAAACAATGCAGTCTATGAGGAGCAGCAGCCAGTCACACTTCCTGCAGACATAGTCATCAGGGACACTAGACTGCTGCTTGATGTCCCACATCTGGCTGGAAAAGCACACCACTGCCCTAAGTGCCATCTCTGCCCCTTAACTCTAAGGAAGGTAAAGGAGCCTTGCCTTATTCACTAAAGCCCAGTATTTACCTAAGCCAGCACTTCACCATTCCTTGGCTCTGAGTTCTGCCCCACTCGGCTTAACGGTCATAGTGACTACATCGACTTCTCCCAGAATGCTCAGCGAAGCATTTCAGAGTCCCCTATGTGATGGCCTTCTTGCTGCTTATCACTGGGCGGGTAGGTTCTTCCTCACTCTACTGAACGGTCATTGTAACTGCACCAACTTCTCCCAGAATGCTTGGCAAAATCTACGAGCATCCTTATTGCATAGTTGTTACTTCACAATGTTCTGCTACTCATTATCATTTCATTATTTTGCCTATATCCTTTGAAAATGATTGTGCATTTTCACCCGCAAATTCTGTATACTAATACTAGGGAGATTTAGAAGGGACTATAAACAGGACTTGTGTTTCATGAACCTGATTCTTGTTATGTCTAAAATGCACAAAGACTTGGGAGTTGTCCCCAATCTATTTCCCTGTCTCAAGCCTTTCATTCTTCTCTAACATCTGGAAACATATCGCCATTCCCCTGCATCACCAGCCAGAATTTTCTCTTCTTCAGTCTAAGTGAAGGTGGACTGGGGGAGGTAGGGGGGTTGGCAGTGGTAGAAACAAGACATACCCTGACCAACCCCAACACCAAGAAGATCTGCGATATCAAGTGCCAGTCAGTGCCAATCAGGCATTTTAGTTGAGATCTGGCGAGCCTTTCAGTCAATCAGCTTCCAGCAGAGCAGTGTTCTGCCACACATGAAGCTGCCAGCCAATCAGATCAGCTGGAAGCTGTTGCAATACTGCATGTATCTATCAGGTATGTATATGCCTTTAAGGATAGTACATGATACCATTGTATGACATTATTGTATAAAGGCATCAATTCCATCTAGAACCACTACTGTGTACTACACTACAGTATTCTAAGCCATCAGGAATGTCAGTTAGTCAATCAGCTTGAGACCAGACTGTTCCAATATCTGTAATGGAAATGTAATGTTGCTCTGCAAATAAATTTTCTGATATTTGTTCTCAGTAAGAACCCAGTGTCATTGTTCACATTGCCAGAGTAAACATAATACCTCCAGAGTACACAGTAGCACTTCCAAGGCACAATCAGCAGTGCTGAAAATTAGAAGTAACAGGAAGGAAAGTAAATTTTTGGGGTGGATTGCATGGTGAGGGGTCAGAATTAATGGCAGGGTTAAGGGATTGGACGCAAGCACAGTGAGGTTGCTTTCAGCAGCCAACCCCCAGCCCTAATCCTTGACCCAATCTACCACAAATTGGGGAATATCAATTATCCCTCACCCTCAGCCGCACCCCCACCCCCCATGAACTGGTCGGCAAAACACCCAGTTGTAGCAGACAAGACAACTGACATTTCTCCCACCTTCTCGAACAGATTGAAACTATGGTTTGATAGGGGTGCTGGGAATCACGACTTTCAAGCAGTTGCTAATTGACTGTTTAAGGACCTTAACTGGCTCTAGGTCAGAAAAGGCAATTCCATGCCTTCCCATCTAGATCTGAATTCCTTTGGATACAGGAAGGGAAGTGATATCTCCCTAGTGCCAACCCATCTAATTATCTGGTTTTTCCCCTCCTTCCCTGCTTAAGGAACACAAAGTCCCAGCCATCATCTTCCCAACCTTTATGGCTATATCCGAGACTACTTCCTGTTGGATATGACAATGACAGAAGCTATAGCATCACACCGAGAGCAAATTTGGGAAACTCGGATCTGTATGCAATAATTTGCCACTGCCACAAAGTGGCAGCAGATGCAATTCAAAATAAATTGAAAGTTTTTTTAACCTTTCAGTTGCCTGGCCTGAAACATAAAAGAAAGTTGTAATTTTCAAGGGCCAGCAGTTTATAACTTGTAATAAGTTACAAAATAATAAAGTATAATTTCAAAGTCAATGCAGATTAAGCATAGTATTCATGGACACACAAATTAAGTAACATTCAATGAAAGGCAACATATTTAAGTAAATGTTGAGGAAGGTGAAACAACCAACACTATCTTGAAATGTAGCAGGCAGATTGGTAATGCAAATAACCTCACCTTCACATATTTCCATGGCATTCCAAATGACTGTTAGCTTTGGCTCAGTATCAGCTCCTTTTCTTCCAAATCAGAAGGCTATGGGTTCAAGGCCAATCTCAAAAGAGTCAAATATGTAATCTATGCTGACAGTTTTGCACAATTTTGAAGGAGTGTTGTACCGTTGGTGAAGCTATACTTCAGACATTAATTCAAAGTCCTGTCAACCTGTTCGGGTGAATATGAAATATCCTGTGTCAATACATAGGGGAGGTAATGGTCTAATGGTATTATCGCTGGACTGTTAATCCAGAGACCAGAGAACGTTCTGGGGACTCACTTCGAATGCCACCACAGCAGATGGTGGAATTTGAATTCAATAAATATCTGGAATTAAGAATCTAAAGATGACCATGAATCCATTGTCGATTGTCGTAAAAACCCATCTGGTTCACTAATGTCCGTTAGGGAAGGAAACTGCCATCCTTACCTGGTCTGGCCTACATGTGACTCCAGGCCCACAGAGGTGTGGTTGACTCTTAACTGTCCTCTGGGCAATTAGAAATGGACAATAAGTGCTGCCTAGCCAGCGACGTCCTCATCCCTTGAATGAATAAAGAAAGAAAAATACTAAAGAGCGAGGGGATTATGCTGGTCAATGCTAGCTCCTGAAGCCACATCAAGCTGGATGGGAACCTCAGGAAAATTCAGATCATGATAGTCACCAACTTCTTGACATATTCTTGTGAACTTGCAGGGTAAAAATTAATGTATTTATATCACAATTGTGACTGTATTTTAAAGTAATTCATTGGCCATGAAACATTTTAAGAAGGTATAGGTTTGAAAGCTTCTGCAAAAATACTTGTTCCTGTTACTTTGAGTGCGTATTGCTCTGTACTTAGTAAAATTATTATTCTGAATGCCTTTTTTGCAGTAAAAGAGTTAACATGAATTAACAGCAATGGGAAGAACATGAAACTTTAACATATGCAGAAAGCTGACAAAAGTAGCTCAGATGTTGGTTTTAGAACCATTTTTTTCCATATTCGTTGAGGGGGTTTAGAGCCCTTTTCTCTATTTGTTGAGGAAAATGAGTTGATACTTCACTCTGATCTTATCATACCAGTTGACTTGAGTAGCCAAAAAAATTTTCGGTAACAACATTTCAAGGGTTGGTAAACGTGGTCCTGACAATCTGCAGGCCTCAATTCTGGTAGTTACATTGGGATCGGGACGTACCTGCCTGTCATGGGAGATGTAGGGAGGCTATTGTCCACGCTCCAGCATAGTCTTTTGGACAGTCCAACCCTCCTTCCTTTGAATCCCTGGGCAAGGTGCCCAAACTGTTAAAGAGTTAAACAAATATGCTGATTAGATTTCATAGCCTCAGGTAACTCAACTCCCTTCCCGCCGCCACCATCCATTCCGCCATCACCCTGTTGCTCGGATTTCATCATACTCAACTAAGCAACCTCTAAACCAAAGCCGAGACATCACCAAAGCTGGTCAAGCAGCAATTTCTGACATGTGGTAGTCCTAATCTGGTTTTGGTTTCAGGGCCATACCTTACATCATTGATCTTTGATCCAGAAAGCCCTGGAAATGACAGGAATCTGGTAAACCTAGGTCCCTACTGTTTTCTGGTTGTTTCCACCAGACTACTGCTGGAATCTCTGGGGAACTTCAGGGCTTTACAACAGCCTGAATATTTTGATTCTACATGCATAATAAAAATGCATTAAGATGCATTACATGTTACAACTGAAACTCCCTAATGGCTTAGCCACTGCATCTAACATGCAGTTAAACCATACTAAACCAAAAGGTCCCAAGATATTACATCCAGTTTGTAGAGAGCTAACTGAGAATTCTAATTTATATATAAAATGAAGAACAGTGCTGAGCAGATTCTAATGTGTAATGACAAGGTAATGGAGTACAATGTTGAAGGAATGATTTCCTCCTTTAATTCAATGTTAGTAAATTATATAAATTAAATGGTTGTTGTCTTCAGTGATGGTGAAAACGTTCACCACAGATTCAACCAAGGTCAACCTCAGTTTAAAACATAAAGGTGGACTTTTTTGACTGAATGCTATACGTGCTAAACCGTCTCTGAGGAGGCCAAGATGGGATGTGCAACAATATCAGTTTAACTCACATTAAGTGCAAAATTGTATCTTAGTAATGGAGGCAAATGCAGTGCTAGGGGTTCCTTTGGTCTAGATGAGGAACGAGAGAAAGTCATGCTACCAGGCAGTATCAGCTGTTGCAGGAGAAAGGAACGGCTTGATTCCTTTGGGTAAAGATATTTATCCTCCTCTGGAACTTGTCCACCAGAACCTCCAGTTTGATGTGCAAGAAGCCCTGCATCTTAACCCTCGGTCCCTGAGTCACTAAGCAACATGCACCATGTGCCAGCCAGCATCTCCAAACACTCAGTGGGAGAAGGAAATCCACGCTTACTGTACCCTGAAAATTCTGTTCAATCAGTCCCTGAGTGCTAATCCTACAAGTGGCTTGTTTACCACCTCAAGCAAAATTCAGATTATGAAAATCAATAATTAGAATCAAGATTGTAAACTAAATCCAGACTCAAACAGGCGTGCCTTAGTACAATATACATTTAGTGCCTGTTTACATCCTTTGGTCAAAATACTCATTCAAAATAGTGAATTTGTTGTAGATGGAGACTGCAATTGCACAGCTAGATTCTTATTATTTACTGTTTGAGTGTTTTTCCTAAGATTCCTTAGTTGTGCTTGGCATACTATTTTTTTGGTCAACGCTACAGGAGAAGCATGGCAGAATTTACAGTGATAGAAGGAGAGTCAAGAAAGGACACAGCATTAGAGGAGAGACAGGAGATCAAAAGAGGTCCAAGGAGAGATGTAGCATTGCAAGAAGCTTAAGGAGAGACATAGCATAACAAAAATCCTGAGGAGAAACAGAGGTTCAAGAGAGACAAATCAATGCACAACACCTGAGGAGGCAGGGGCAGAGTATCAAAGAGCATTGTGTTGGAAACAGGCAGGAAATAGATCGAAAATGACATTGTAACGCAAGGAGGAACGATGGGAGTAAAATAATTCAAAGAAACAAAAACAGATATCACTGGAGAAACTCAGCAGGTCTGGCAGCATCACTGGAAAGAAAAATAGGGTTAATGTTTCAAGTCCAGTGACCCTTTGTCAGAACCACGATGGGCATAAGTTGGTCAATGTACTTAGCTTTATTGGTTAGTAATCTCTCTGTCACTGATGACCTAGCAGCTCTATGGTCTTCCGTACCTTGGCAACTTGATCGGTTAGTGTTTACAGTTAACAGTGATCTAGATGTTAGCAAACAGTTAAAAAACTAATCAAAACATTTCAAGCAATTGTGATCTAATATGGCAAGACAGTTGCAATTCTTCTCACTATGTATGTTCTGGAAGCTACATGTGCAGGAAATGCCACCAATTGCTTCAGTTCAAGCTCAGAGTCTCAGAGCTTGGAGGTGAGCAGGCACATATTATTACAATGCATACTAGTAACTAAGAATATTTGAACAACAGATTTCCTGAAGTGACAATCACACAGCTTCACAGCATTTGAGAGGACAGGGAGTTGGCAACAGCCACGCAGACTTGAGGGAACAGGCAGACAGCATAGAAATCCCTTGGGAATGAGGCACTCAAAATCAGTACTCCTTTTGATTCAACTTCACAGGGGATTCAGGTGGACAGTGAGCCATTATAGCTGTAAGAATACATTTGTAATGGAGCTTATAATAATCAGGGCTGGAGGTGTTTTGGCAACAGCAGACATGAGTCCCCAGTGCTGTGCTGCCTTCCTGGCATCAAGATGAAGGATATTGTTGAATGGGTGTAGGACATTCTGTGAAGGGGGAGTTACTGCCAGAAGTCAAGGGCTTTGTGAGAACGTATGAACTGTATAGGAAAGTTGTAGATGCTATTTGGGTTACAAATGCAAAGCCTGCCTGTGTTTATGTATTCAATTTTAATTAAAGTGTAGGAGAATTGCAAAGACAAAATTAACAAATACGTTGTACAATTCAGTCACAGACATATGCTGGAAATTAAAGGCTTTAAATGACTGGCTCATGAGAGTGTCATTGAACTACTGGAAGACCAAACCGACGATTGAGGCTAATTAGAATCAGAAAAATGACATGGAACGAGCTCATTATTTTGGAGTTGAGTGGGCTTGCTGCTGTCTGGAAAAGTTAATGGCAATAGAGATGCAGAAAGTAATGCACACATTTAAAAGGCATCTGAATGGTTATATGAACAGAAAGGTTTAGACAAATATAGGCCAAATACTGGCAAACAGGACTAGATTAATTTAGGATATCTGGTTGGCATGGACAAGTTGGAGCAAGGGTTCTATTTCCATGCTGAACAGCTCTATGATTCTAAAATGATGAGTTCTAAGCTGATACATCAGGGGTAATATAATCCAACTTTGCAATATTCAATGCAGGATAGCAGCTACATAGATTTTTTGATGCGCACCTACTGTGGTAAGATTTAAAATTCCAGGTGAGTATCCAGTGCCACCAACTGTGTCTTGATGTTACATGGAGTGAATCAAATTGGCTGAAGACTAATATCTATTGGGGACCACTGGAGGAGGCCATAAGGGATCACCCACTCAGCACCTCTAGCTGAAGATTGCTGTGAATGCTTCAGTCTTATCTTTTGCACTGATGTGCTGGGCTCTTCCATCATTGGGGATATTTGTGAAGCCTCCTCTTCCAGTGAGTTGCTTAATCGCTCACTACTATTCACAACCACATGTGGCTGGACTACAGAACTTGATCTCATTGCTTGGTTGTGGGATCACTTAGCTCTGTCTATCACTCACTGCTTTCACTGTTTGGCATGTAAGTGGTCCTATATAGTGCTGTCACCAGGTTGACAGCTCATTTTTAGGTATGCTTGGTGCTGATCCTGGCATGCCCTCCTGCACTCTCCATTGAATCAGAGTTGATCCCTTTGCCAATGGTAACTGTTGAGCAGGAGATATGCCAGGCCATGAGTTTGAAGATTGAGTTTGCAATGCCTCATGGATGCCCAGTCTTGAGTTGCTGGATCTGTTGAAAGTCTGTCCCATTTAGCATAGTGCTAGTGCCACACAACACAGTGTAGGTTATTCTCAATGTGAAGGCAAGACTTCACCTGAACAAGGTTTGTGCATTGATCGTACTTACCAATACAGTAATGGACATATGCATCTGCAGCCAACAGATTGGTAAGGATGAGATCAAGAATCCTCTTCCCTCTTGTTGGTTCCCTCATCATCGGCTGTGCACCCAGTCTAGCAGCTATGTCCTTTAGGACCCAACCAGCTCAGTCAGTAACACTGCTGCTGAGCCACTTTTAGCGGTGGACATTAAAAAATTGAAACTTTAAATAACAGCCCTTCAAATTGGGAAGGGACAAGTCAAAATAGAGATTGTGATCTCTTGCGTCTACAAAAGGAAGCAGCTGATTATATCCCAAACGGCGAACACATTTTGTGCTTTTCCCTGTGAAGAATACACAAAGGCATGGGTCAGAAAAAAGTTGGTCAAAAAAATGTTGTGCTCTGCAAAATTGGAGCAGGCACTGAAGTGATGTGATAGATGCTGAGAAACCAGGGGGATGGGAGACCAGTCATCTGAGGAGAAGAATGAGGACACTGAGCTGCAGAAAACCCTTGTAATGGAGATGACAGGGATCAGTTGCATTCGCCCTTAAAAGGAATACAGGTCCTGATTGTCACCCAATTCCAAGGTATAAGAGCTGTGTGCAAAAGACCATCATGTCAGCATTTGCTCTGCTTGGTGGGGGCAAATTTCAGCCCCTATTCGTATCCTTCATGTTCCCTTCTGCTATCTGCCAATAAAAGCTCATGTTTATACTTGTCTGACTGCTTGCCTATTTGTGATCATAGAATCCCTACAGTGTGGAAGGACGCCACATCGATGCTCCCCAACCAACAGTTACAGGATGCGGGTGTGCAGCGGGCACCAGGGAAAGAGTAGTCCTATCAGTGAGGATGTTTACCTGGGATGTAGCTAAGGACAGGTAAATATGAGTTGTAGTTGTTAGACAGTGACAAGATTAAGAGAATGGGGTGGGATGTGTGAGGGAGTGTCAGCTAGCAGTTCAGATATAGTTCTTTGAAAGTTGCCTCACAAGTGGACAGGTTGGTTAAGAAGGTGTGTAGAAGACTTGCCTTCATTGCTTAGACCTTTGAGTATAGGAGTAGGGTATCATGTAAGGGCTGTACTGGACGTTGGTGAGGCCACATTTGAAGTACCATGTACAGTTCTGGTGACTCTGCTAGGAAGGGTATTATTGAATTAGAAAGGGTTCAGTAAAGATTTGCTAGGATGTTGCCAAGACTGGAGGGTTTGAGTTGTAGTGTAGGCTGGATTGGCTGGGACTTCTTTCACTGGAACTTAGGAAGTAGAGAGGTGACCTTAGAGGTTTATAAAATCATGATGGGCATACATAAGGTGAATAGCAAAGCTCTTTTCCCTAAGGTGGGAAAGTTCAAAAACGAGGGCGTATATTTTTAAGGCGAGAGAAGGAAGATTAAAAGGACCTAAGGAGCAACCTTTTCACACAGAGGATAATTCGTAGATGGAATGACCTGTCAGAGGAAGTGGTAGTTACAGGTACAGTTACAACATTTAAAAGACATTTGGGTAGGTACATGAGTAGGAAAAGAGGGGTATGGGTCAAATGCAGGCAAGTGGGACTAGTTTAGTTTGGGAATCTTAGATGGCATGGACTAGTTGGACCAAATGGTTTGCTCCTGTGCTGTACGACTCTATGCCAGCCATGTGACATGAAAAGTACATCTTTGTCGCTGATGTGCCTGCACACTACCGATGCGGGGGTGGGGGAAGGCAACACAGGATTCCCAATGTGTGTCTGTGTGCATAGTGGCCTTTCAAAGATGACATGGTGCAAGGGATACTGATCTTTCATGAGATATCCTCTAAGTGGCAAGTTGATCAGGAACCAGCACATGGTAAAATGGGGATAGAATTAGACATGAGGGATGCCACATGGTAGATAGTTATTGAGGAGTGAAATACACATAAACAGAAATTGCTGGAGAAATGTTTTGAGTCCAGTTCCCAAGAAGGGTCACTGGGCTCAAAACATTAAATAATTCCTTCACACAGATGCTGCCAGACCTGATGAGTTTCTCCAGCAATTTAACATTTTTTGTTTCAGATCTCCAGCTCTGCAGTTCTTTGTTTTATTTTCAAAAATGAAGCATGTGCAGTAAGATATAATGAAAAATCTCACGAATCTCGAGACTAGATTCCCTCCAAAAAGAAAATCAGCACAACTGGTGTAGAGTGAACAACAGCATAAAATTCAGCCCTGTGAGCCACCTGCAAATTCCCCCTCCACGCCACTCACCATCCTGACTTGGAAATATACCATCATTCCTTCTGTGTCATTATGCTCTGGAATTCCCTCCCTAAGGGCATTGTGGGTCAACCTACAGGGCAGAGACAGCACTAATTCAAGCAGGCAGCTCACCCACTGAAATAATCTCCACAGATGTCAAAATCACAGCACTAAGTCAACCTTTGTTTACACATGGAGTGTCTTCTACACTAATCCAGCTCCCTCAGAGCCAGCGCTCAAAGTGAGCTCTGAATAAATAACCTCTGACACTCCTATTTATATCTGTCTGTCAGGGCCCCCTGATTGGATCAGATTAACAGTCCAATCAGGGAACTCATATTCTATAATGTTGACCTGGCTGACCTTGTTACAGTCACTACAACCACCACCTTCTCAAGGGAAACTGGAAATGGGCAATAAATGTCAGCCAGCCAGCGACGCTCACATCCTAAAAGTGATTTTTTAAAATAAAACTTTCGACAAGGCCAGACAGACTAAATGCAGGGAGGATGTTTTCCCTGGTTGGGAGGTCTAGAATTGGCAAACACAGTCTCAGGATACATGTAGGGCTGAGATAGGGAAAAACATCTTCACTCAAGGATCTGCGGAACTTGTTACCACAGAATGCTGAACAGGCCAAGTTACCGTAAATATTTAAGAAAGAGGTAAATTTTGTTTAGATTTTAAAGGCATCAAGGGGTCTATGGAGAAAATGGAAATATGGCAAGCAGAGAGAGGATCAGCCATGATCATATTGAATGGCAGAACTGACTTGAAAGGCTGAAGGGCCATTCCTCCTCCTATTTTCTATGTTTCTATGTTCACCATCCCTGTGTATGTCTTGTCCAGAGGTCCCCAACATTGCAGATGCCAATCTTCAATTAACTTCATTCACTCCACATGATATCAAATAACAGTTGAAAGCACTGGATACCACAGAGACTATAGGCCTAGACAACATTCTGGCAACAGTACCGAAAAATAATGCTTCCAAACAAGCCATGTCCCAGCCAAGCTGTTAGAACACTGGCATCCACCTGACAATGTAGAAAATTGTGCACAAAAAACAGGACAAATCCAACCTGGCTAATTATTGCCTAGCAGTCTATTCTCCATCATCAGCCAAATGATGGAAGGGATAATCAACAGTGCAATCAAGCAGCACTTGTCAAGGAATAAGGTACTCAGTTCTAGGCCCGAAACGTCAGCTTTCCTGCTCCTCTGATGCTGCTTGGCCTGTTGTGTTCATCCAGCTCTACACCTTGTTATCTCTGTTTACTCAGTTATGTTCCACCAAGGCCACTCAGCTCTTGACTTCATTGAAGCCTTGGTCCAAAGATGGATAAAAGAGCCGAACTACCTAGGCAAGGTGAGAGTGACTGCCCCTGAAATCAAGGTAGGATTTGACTAAGTGTGGCATCAAGACCCCCTAGAAAAATTGAAATCGATGGCAATCAGGGGAAAGCTTGCCACTGGTTGGAGTCCTACCAAGCACAAGGGAAGATGGCTGTGATTGTTAGTCAATCATCTCAACACCAGAACATACTGCAATGAAGTTGCAAATTTCACCCCCTGCTGAGACACAGAAAAACAACTTCCCTTTCCTATCAACAGTATCTACTACCTGTGGGGAATCAGTGAGTGGTGTGAGAGATTTGCCAGATAACGTACATAATTCTAACTAAAGATTGCACATTCATCCTTATTATCTGGGATCAATATTTATTCATATTAGATTGATGTGTTGGTTGCAGTTGTCAAAATCGAAGGGACTCTTTAAGAATATTTTCTGAAAGGTTATCATCCAGGTGCAAATCTGTCCTTAATATCACAAACTTTAATAGAACAAACACAAAATTTTGCAGATGCAAGAAACGTGGATTTAGAAGAGATGGTCAAGCAAGGAAGGGTGGACAATGGGTTACAAAAGACAGGGCGGAAGACAGCAGGAATTAAATGCTTAACAGAATGATGGTGCGGAGCAAAGGTGGCTGGTAATCAGACAGTAAAGGAGCAAAGTATACTTCTACAGAAGGTAGAACTGGGAAAAGAAAATCAATGTCAATAGCTGCTGTCTAAAAAAAAATAGAAGGCTGGGTTCGCAATTTGAAATGATTGAACTCAGTGTTGATACTGAAAGGATATAAAGTGCCAAGCTGAAAATTAAGTTGCTATTCCTCGAGTTTACCTTGATCATCACTGGAACGGTAGACAAGACCAGGGACAGAGAAGTCAGAGTGGGAATAGGCAGAAAATTGTCATAGTAAGCAACTAGTGGCTCAGGGGTCAGGCTGACAAACTGATGAAGGTGTTGTGCAAAACAATCACCAAATTTGCATTCAGTCTTCTCAATGTGGATAGTGTCATCATCATCATTGCCGTTGTAAGTCACTTAAACCGAGGATGAAATCTGCCAGTCTGCATGATCTGTGTACCTTCAGGATTTCAGTCCAATCCCGCAGCCACAGGTCTTTGGGCAGACAGAGCAAGAGGAAGAGGGGTAGGTTCTCAACTCAGAATTCTGCTCTCTCTCCAGCTGCTTTCTGCTTACTTCCACAGCTGAGTTTAGAATCATAGAGTGAGAGAGTTTTTACAGCATAGAAAGAAGCTATTTGGCCTATGATTTCAATGCTGGTCACCAAAGATCCATCTACTCTAATCCCATTTTCCAGCATTTGGCTTGTGGTCTTGTATGCTATGCATATGGCTCTTAAATGCCTTGAGGGTTCCTTCCAGTACCAAACTTTCACAGAGTGAGTTCCAGATACCCACAACCCTCTGGATGGGTTTTTTCCTCCAAACTCCCTTAAATCTCCTGCTCCTTATCTCAAAATTGTACACTGTGGTTGTTGACCCCTCTACTAAAGATAAACCACCTATCTACCCTGTCTATTCCACTCAGTTTTGTATAACTCAATCAGATCCATAAGACCTTAAGATATGGGAGCAGGATTAGGCCATTCTGCCCATTGACTCTGCTCTTCCATTTGAACATGGCTGATATGTTTATCAACCTCATTCTCCCGCCTTCTCCCCACAATCTTTTATCCCCTTATTAATCAAGAACCTGCCTTTCTCTGTCTTAAATGAACTCAGCGACTTGACCTCCACAGCCTTCTGTGGCAATGACTTCCACAGATTCACCACCCTCTGGCTGAAGAAATACCTCCTCATCTCAGCTCTAAAGGGTCATCCGTTCACTCTGAGGCTGTGTCCTCCAGTCCTAGTCTTTCCTACTAATGGAAATATCTTCTCCACATCCACTCCAGCCAAGCCTGTAAGCATTCTGTAAGTTTCAATAAGACCCCTCTCATCCTTCTAAACTCCATTGTGTACAAACCCAAAGTCATTGCCTACTTCTTATATGACAAGTCCTTCACCTCCCAACCCCCATCCTTTCTTGTAAACCTCCACTGGACTTCCTCCAATGCCAGCATATCCCTCCTTAAATATGCTGTCCAAAACTGCTCACAAAATTTCCATATCCAGTCTGACCAGAGCCTTATACAGCCTCAGTCGTGCATTCCTGCTCAAATATCCTAGCCCTCTCAAAATGAATGCAAACACTACATTTGCCTAACTGCCAATTGATCCACCTTCAACTTTCTCTACTCTAAGGAAAACAACCCCAGCCTATCTAGTCTCCTTTCACTGTGGAATTGTTTCAGCACAGGGACGTCCTCATGAATCTCTTCTGCACCCTGTCTAATGCAAACACATCCTTCCTACATGTGGCAACCAGAACTGCACACAATACTCCAAGACTAGTCTAGCAAACAGTATATAGAGCTCCATCTTAACCCCTTTGACGAATAAATTCAAGTATCCCATATGCTTTCTTGACCATCTTATCTATCCTCACCTTTTGCCTTCAAATGTTTATGGACATGCACACCAAGGTGCTGCTGATCCTCTGAACTTCCTCAGGCCCTATTATTCAACATTCTCTTGTTAATCCTCCCAAAAAAAAAATTGATCATACTTTTCAGGATTAAATTCCATTTACACTGCTCAGTTCATCTGACCAGACTGTCCACTTCATCCAGTTTATAAGGTCAGTTTCAGACTGCATTGAGAGTGGTTGGATAACCAGACATCTTTGGTAACTGGCAAGCTCCTCCACAGGGGCTGATCCCACAGGACCTTGTTTGCCATGCTAGGGAAATTGGTTTCAGCGAAGCTGCAGGATTTTGTTCGTCCAATAAAAAGGAGTACCCAAGTCTGCGGGCTGTTTCCTGCTGGAAGGGGCGCTCAGAAATGGGTATCTCAAATTGGGGACTGCAACTTGGAGCCTGGGGACCTCAAACTGGCAGGCAGCAGGGGATGCTGCATACCTCTGCCCTTAGGTTTTCTCCTGGAGCCGCCCCCACACCCCACCCCACCCCACCCCCTTCGAAATGGGGTTACAGTGAGGTGGGGGGGGAGAGGAGAAGTTTGGGAAGCGCTTGCTCAGGGTTTGGAGGGGGTTAGCAGGGCAAACGGGTGAAGTGAAAGGGACGCAGGAGGGTAGCTTCAGTCCCCGCCCACCGGAGGGAATGGGTGGGAAGCCTGCGGCTGTCAATCACTACGGTTGCGAAGGAACGGCCCCGTGTGTCGAGTCGACGTCACTGAGGCCACGCGCCCGTGTGTTCGAGGGAGTTAGACGGACGGACTGGACGAGAGTAAGATTGATACAGTGAGAGACATTAATACAGTGATTGAGCCGCGCGGAACCTGGGGGCCATGGAGCGGCGCTGGCGCCAGGACCAACACCAGGAGACCGCCAGCGGCGAGAACGGCCACACCAGCATGAAGAACGGCAGGAGCCCGCAGGTAAGCGCTGACACACACACACGCTGCACCCGGTCCCTTGACTGCCGCCGCTGTTGGCATTCCGGCTGGTTGTCTTGAACTTTTCGCCTCAAAAAAGGGCGGGCGGAGGAGGAGGGAGGTCGCTAGCTCCACAATTTTTCTTTAAAAGAACGACTAAATCAGCCTTGAATCGGCGTGACATCTCAGTCAGGAGAACCGGAGGAACGTGTTAGGGGATCTTCGGTTTTGGCTGTTTGCCCGCCGTGTGATTTGGTTTTTTAAAAAAAAAACCCACGTCGAAAAAATAGTGCTTAGTGTGTAAACCGAAGTGCAGCCAATTGCCGAAACCGAATGTGAAATAGGAAACCAGATGCCCGCTTTGAATTTGGGAAGGACTGCGGTGTCAGAGCCAAAGCTCTCGTTGCGCCCTGGAGCTTGAACTGTTCCGTTTTAAAGCGATGAATGGAAATGACTCTTAGCTGTGTGCATGTGGTACAGTTATGTGGTTAATTTACCAGAGTTCTGCGCTGTTTAAAGTATGGGGACGCTGTACAGTTATTCTTCGAAGTTGCGGTTGTGTAATGTTTCCTCCTATCCAGCCATATTTACTTGCATTCAAATCCGTTGTGACAAGAAGGGTAACACTGAGATCGAAAACAAGGTAACAAATATCCAACGAATTGAAACATGCAGCTGCAGTTTGCCATAATATAGCAATCCTGACAAACCGTATTCATTTCAAACACGGTTAACAGTGCTGTGCTGCTGCTGCAGTGGGTGTGGTGCTAGGGATTACAAACAAGAAAGATCTTACTATTAGTTCCTTGTCCGTTATGTTATATGATCACAGTGAAGGTTAGTGATGGGTGGCTTACTTTGTATAAGACAAAGAAATCCGACTAGTACTTGAGATTTCTACTAGCCTAGACACTGACAGAGAGGGCAACTGTTTTCGAAATTAATATGGAGCCGTTTATGCCACAGGAGGCCACTTGGCCCATGGATTCCGGGCCAGCATCCCTGCAGAATGATTCAGTCAGTCCCACTTGACCTCCTCGTTCCTTGAATCTCAAAGCTTATTTCCTTTGGAAACAACCACTGATTTCAGCTTCCACTCTCCTTGTGAACTGTGTCCCAGGTCATTTTTACTTCCTTTATAATTTTTTCAAAAAAGTTATTCCACAATTACACTCAAAGCCTCATGTCAGACCACGCTACCGATTACTCATATGATAACAGAAGTTCGGCTTCGTGCTTATGTTTGCAACTTAATCGTTCACTTGGGCATTTTTAGTGATTTTATAAATGCTTTAATCACCTAAATATTGCAGTCAGTATTGGCCACCCTCAGCAATTATAGTGTGCTCAGAGCTTTGGAGACAGTACAACATGGAACTGAAAGGACTACTCTTATGTGGATAGTACAGTGTTTTTACGGGGATTTAACATGAAGTGCTTTGGTTTGAGCATGCTTTTCATGAATCCACTAATTTCTTGTTTGATGTTGAGAAGTGTCTGGAAGTGAGGTCCATTCAAAACAGGATACATCTGGTTTGAACACAAACTTTAGATTTGGTGCCACAGTTTGATATTTGTACCTAAACCTAACTTAAATTTAATGACTGCAACTAAAATTCAAAGAGAGCTACTTGCATGACACGGTGGCTCAGTGGTTAGCACTGCTGCCCCACAGCACCAGGGACCTGGCTTCGATTCCACCCTTGGGCGACTGTCTGTGTGGAGTTTGCACATTCTCCCCATGTCTGCGTGGTTTCCTCTGGGTGCTCCGGTTTTCTCCCACAGTCCAAAGATGTGCAGGCTAGGCCATGCTAAATTACCCTTACTGTTCAAGGATGTGTAGCTTAGTTCAGTTAGAGGGGATGGGTCGGTGTGGACTTATTGGGCCGAAGGGCCTGTTTCCACACTGTAGGGATTCTATGAATGAATGAAGAGAAGTATCACAGTAGGAAACAGAATACAGGAGCAGGATTAAGCCATTTGGTCCTTTGAGCCTGTTCCACTATTCAATATGATCATAATTTATCATCCAGCTCCAACTACTCTGTTCCTGCTTTTCCCCCATACTCTTTGATCCTTTTAGTCTTAAGAGCAGTATCAGCATAATTCTTGAAAGTCTTCAGTGTTTGACCTCAAGTTTCCTGTGATTGAGTTCCACAGGCTCACCACTCTCTGGATGGAGAAATTTTTTAAAAAATCCTCCTCAGCTCTGTTTTAAAAACCATTATCTTTAGTCTGTGCCCCTGGTTATGGACCCCCCAGTCATTAAGGACATCCTTTCTGTATCCACCCTCTCTCATCCTGTTAGCCAATTGTAGGTTTCTGAGAGATTTCCCCCCCTCGTTCTTCTAAACTCTAGTGAATATAGTCCTAACTGATCTAGTGTCTCCCTGGAAGTCAATTCTGCCTTCCAGCAGTCTGGTAAATCTTCTTTTGCACCCATCAAATAGCCAGAATCTCCATCCTAAGATCAGGAGACCAAAGCTGCAAACAATACTCCAGGTGTGGTTTAACCAAGGCCTAATACAGTTGCAGCAAGATATTTACGCTGCTGTACTTGAATCCTGTTACTATGAAGGCCATTTGCAGGTTTCACTAGCTGCTACACCTACAACCTTAGTTTCAAGGATTGGAGTATGAGGACATCCAGATCTCATTGCACCTCCCCCTTTCCCAACCTATTGCCATTCAGAAAATCTGCCTTCCTGATTTTGCTGTCCAAGTGGATAAGCTCACATTTACCCACTTAATTTGTCCAAAACACACTGAAACATCTCTGCATCCTCCTCACAACTCACCCTCCCTCATGCAGCTTTTGTGTCATGCGCAAACTTGTAGTTTCCTCATATATTATGACAAGTTGCGATCGTCTTAGACCATAGGGCTACTCTCTCATTTGAGAGAGATGACTGGTGGTGATATAACCTGAGGGCCATCGTACCTCAAGTGAGAGAATAGGTTGAGAAGGAGAGCCCTTCATGGTAACCTCAGCTGGTGTGGAAACTGAAACCCACCCTGTCATCATCACACTGTTTCAGGTAACAGCTAACTGAGCTAAACAGACCACCATATACAGTGAATAGCTGGGATCCAAGCTGTGGTCCCGATGTGCCCCAGTAGTCACTACCTGCCAGAAGCGGGATACAAATTCTGAAATCCTTCAACCCTTGAAGTTAAATTTGCGTGCACATGATGAAAATGGCATGCAAGATGTTAAAATTCTTGCAACCCATTCACACAATCTTGGCCGGTGTTGCAAAGTACAGCACTTGAAAATACAGTTCTGGACAGCCGGCTCTGTATCATGTGGTTGAGGAGCCCTTTGAAATACAAAAGTCAGCATCTAATGATACGATTTAAACTTTGATTGTTGGCAGCTGCATTTGCCTTTTAGTGTGACCTTATATGGGGTGCCAAGATTCAAAGGAGCAACTCAAGGCATCTGAAAAGATCAATTTTTTTTTTGTACCTTTGCATGGAAGGAGTAACTATAGCTCTGTTTCTCACAAGGAGGCCAGGGTTCTGGTCTTTCCTTCCTTCCTGAATGCAATTGTCTTCCTCCCCCTAATCTTTTTTGGGACTATTCCCATAGGTCCTACCTTTGGTCTCCTGCCGCTTTTGCTTAACTCTTGTCAGCTGTCCAAATGTGATTCACACTGTTCACGTGGGAGTGGAGCTTATATATTAGAATATACAGTTATCGAAGAGGCCCTTCAGCTCATCAGGTCTGTACCACCAAAAACATACTACTGCTTACACTGTCCACTTTCTTGTAGTAGGCCACAGACTTGAATGTTACGACCAAGTATCATCCTTGTACTTTTTTTAAAAATTGAAATGCCTTGCCTTAACTACTCTCCCAGGCAGTGCATTCCAGACCCTCACCATCCTCTTGGTGAAAAAGCTGTTCCTTAAATCCCCTTCTAAACTTCCTACTTTTCACCTGAAAATTATGCCGCCTTGTTATTGACTCTTCGGCTAATGGGAACAGTTGTTTTCTATTTACTTTGTCCGTGCTCTTCATAATTTTATAGCCCTCGATCAGGTCCTCTTCCCCCTGCCCCACTGAACTTTGTGTTCTACAGAAAACAATCCAAGCTTATCTCGCCTCTCTTCAGAGCTGAAATGCTCCATCCTAGGCAACATCCTGGTGAATCTCCTTTGCACCCCCTCCAGTGCAATCACATCCTGGTTAAGTGTGGTGACCAGACCTGCACACACTACTCCAGTTGTGGCCTAAACAAAGTTCCATACAACTCCAGCATGACCTCCCTGTTCTTATAATCTGTGTCATGACTGATAAAAGCAAGCATTCTGTATACCACCTAAACTAACCTATCAACCTGTCCTTCCACCTTTGGGAATCTGTGAACAAGCACCCAATATCTCTCTGTTCCACTGGGTTTCCTCGTATCTTGCCATACGTTGAGTACTCCCAAGTCTTGTTCCTTCTTCCAAAATGCATCAGTTTACATTTATCAGGGTTAAATTCCATCTGCCCAACTGACCAAACTAATTATTTTGACTGTAACCTAACAACTTCCACCCCACCATCAACTACTCAACCAATCTTTGTGTCATCCGCAAACTTACTTCCCCTCCCCCCCCCCCCCCCCGCACCCCCCACATTCTCATCTAAGCTATTTATGATAACGCAACCTTTCGTTTATTTGTGATATTCATAAATCACAACACTGATCCTTGGTGTATGCCACTTCACACTGGTCTTCAGTTGCACAAATATCCTTCCCAGCCATCCTCTGGCTCCTATCACTAAGCCAGTTTTGGATCTATCTTACCATGTGACCCTGGATCTCACAAACTTTTACCTTCTTTATCAGTTACCCATGTGGAAACTTGTCAAAGGGTGTTGCTGGGATCCATATAAACTACACCAACTGCCCTACCCTCATTCGAGCCCATGGTCACCACCTCATATTCTAATAGATTTGTTAGACAAGACCTCCCTCTGACAAAACCGTGCCGACTGTACCTGTTTCGATGCTTGCTTCTCCAGATGGAGATTAATTTTCTTCACTAATTTCTTCAACAGTTTTCCCTACCACTGATGTTTGACCCATTGGTCTAGAATTCCCTGATCTATCTCTACTGACGTGGTAGGAATAGACCATGGTGGCTCAACGGTTAGCACTGCTGTCTCGCAGGGCCAAGGACCCGGGTTCAATTTCACCCTCGGGTGACTGTGAAGTTTTCATATTCTCCCTGTGTCCATGTGGGTTTCCTCTCAGTCCAAAGATGTGTAGGTTAGGTGGATTGGCCGTGCTAAATTGCCCATAGTGTTTAGGGTTGTGCGGGCCAGGTGGATTAGTGATGGGAAATGCAGGGTTACAGGGATTAGGTAAAGGGGTGGGATGCTCTTTGGAGGGTCAGTGTGGACTTGATGCACCGAATGGCCTGCTCTCACGCTGTAGGGATTCTAAGATTCTATGACATTCTTGTAAAGTGGAACCATGTAACTTGTATTCCGATCCTGTGGCCAGAGACAATTTAAAAAATAGGGTAATAGCCCCTGTAATTGAGTTCAGTGCTGCACCTTCCTTTGTTGGATCATTTAATGGCGACATAAAAAGCACTCCTGTATATCTTTCAAGAAATCTGTTCCCTCTAATCTCCCTTTATACTATGTGTATCTCGATTAGTATTGGGGTATTAGAAATCCCCTAATTTAATTGCCATATTATTTTTACATGCCTTCGTGAATTGACTACATATCTGCTCCTCAGTTGCCTGCTGACTGGTGATCTATAATAAACAAAGAAGCTGTTAGGAGTTTAAATGAAAGCAGGGGATTAAAATGGCCCAGTCTCATGCCAATAAGCTGGACAAAGCCTGACACTTTGTTAGACACAATTCTTATCAGCCTTTAGAAACACACATTAGACAATTAGCAGGTAACACACTGGGTATTAAGTAGCAGCCAAAATTGAGAACTCAGGAAATGCAATTTGAAATTACAGTGAACTGGTTCTGTCACTTGCTGTGTCAGCCCTACAGTGCACGTAAGCAGCACGTGACAGAGTTCTGCACTGCTGACGTGGGCCCTGTGAAGAGACTTGTCTACAGCTGCTGCCAGTTAAGTGCAGCAATGCATCTGAATGGCACGGCCAGTTAAACTGTGCTGGCTCACATTGCCTTTTGAGTAGTACGATGAATATGCTGTGAACAGGCATCATCAAACTTCGGTCACACTCTACATCTCTATGTTGAGGCCTTCTGTCACAACCTACGTTCAACGTTGGAGCTTCTGCATTTCATTGAACTCAGGTCACCACTATGCAGGCAGTAGCAGGTAGGTACAGAATACCTCAAGCTTCCCTTGATGCAAAATGATGAGACTTAAATATCTGGAGAAAAGAGAATAAAAAAATATGTAAATTCTGGCCAGCAGTAACTTCAAAATTGCTACAAGATTCCGGTCCTCTTAAATGAATTGCCCAAACTCCTCAGAGCCCAGCTTTTGCTAATTTTGCTTGCTTTTTGGTTCATAGAAAGGATGCAGACAAATGTAAGAGGATATGCTCTCACAGAATCATAGAATGGTTGCAGCACAGAAGGAGGCCATTCGTCCTGTTGTCTGTGCCAGTTCTTTGCAAGAGCAACTCTGATAGTTGCACTCTCCCTTCCTATCCCCAAAGCCTTACAATTTTCCTTCTCTGATTATTTACGTGAAAACCATAAATGAATCTGTCTCTAAAACATGCAGTGCATTCCAGACCCTAACCAATGGTTGCATAAGAGAACGCTTTCTAATAAACACGTTCCTATCGTGCTTCCTTTACTTTTATACTTCGTACTCCTTTTTATGAAGCCCATGTACTTTAATTACTTTCTCAGTCTGTCCTGCTACCTTAAGTAATTTATACAGTTTTTTCTTAGTTTCAACTGTAAGCTTACTTCAACTGGCCCATTGGATTTACACATCAGGAAATGAGCAATTACAAGAATGTGTTATTTCCTATTCATAATGCCCAGGAACTTGGTCAAGAAAATTGGCCCCATCTTAACTTATTTGAGATGAAACAGAGGATTTTTGCCCTTCATGAAGTCACAATTAAACCCGAAGCAATGTTACTACTTCTTGTCCCTCTGTAAATAGTTGCTTGTTTCATTTGAAATATGAATACCCTAGATTTCACATTTATCTCTAAGAACAGGGCACACGTGCTGTATAAATAACTTTGAAGTGAATTGAAGTTAGTCAAATTCTTTAGTAAATGCCACTGTTATCCCACGTCTTAACTGTCACCATTTGAGTTCCTGCTATCATCTATGTGCTTGCTAACCTTCATTGGTTCCCTGTTAAGCAAATATTGGTTTTAAAAGCCTCATCCTTGTCCTTAAATCCATCCAATATTGTGCTCCTCCCTATCATTGTAATCTCTTCCACCCCATAATCTTACAACTTTTCTGGGCCGATCTAAATCATAATTGCTTTCATTGTTAGTGCCCATGCCTTCAACTGCTAAGGGCCCAAGCTCCGGCATTCCCACCCTACAGCTCTCCATACCTTTGCCTTAACAGGAGGAAAGGAAGCTGGTACTTAAACTTGATCAGAGCTAGATTTTAGCCATCTGATCTAACATTTCCTTCTGTAGTTCAGTGTCATAACTTTGTGTAATGATGCCTTTGAGAAATGTCTTGATGTTTTATGTTAAATGACCTATACAAAAAATATTCTTTTTGACATACCAGGATATTTCCTCAATGTAAATTACAAACAAGAATACGGGAAAGGATTCAGTTTCAATATTTGCTTTTACAGGTGTGTTTTTACAGCACAACTCATGATTTGATAATCAAAACTCCTTTTTCTAAAAAAAAACTTTCATACAGTAGTGAGCCTACATCAGGAAAGCAAACCTTTGCATTCGAATTGAAATTCAACTTCACTATAACAGCCGTTCGTCTTCTGAGCAGGAATATAGGTGCTATGCAGTTGGCAAATATGTTCATATTGTTGTAGCAAGTTGAAAGGTGAGTGTGTGTAATTCTGATGTTTCAAAGTGACAAACTAAATATCCTTGATATATTCCTGGAACTTTAGGCATTCCGTAAGAGTTATGACAGCGAATCAAGAGAAGAACCAAGGAAATGTTTCAAAATTGCGTGCACTACAGCTAAATAAAAACTGAAAGAACTGCAGATGCCGCAAAGTGGGAACAAAAACAGAAGTTGCTGGAGAAACTCAGCAGGTCTGGTTGCGTTTGAGGAAGGGTCACCAGCCACGAAACATTAACTCTGATTTTTTTTTCTTCACAGATGCTGCCAGACCTGCTGAGCTTTTCCAGCAATGTCTGCAATAAAGCTAATTTTCGATTAAGGTTTTTAAGGTTTACCCCCCAGTCATACATCTTTCAACAACATCTCATCTAGAATTCATCCTGTGGCATGTTTGAAAATGTTGAAGATTGTATTTTGAGATCAAAGCTTTCATCTCACAAGAAAGACAATCTTGAAGAAGAACAGAAATTGCTGGAAAAGCCCAGCAGGTCTGGCAGCATCTGTGGAGAGAAATCATATTTAATGTTTCTGGTCCAGTGACCCTTCCTCAGAAACCTTCCCAGTTCTGAGGAAGGGTAATGGACCTGAAATGTTAAGTGTGATTTCTCTCCACAGATGCTGCCAGAATTGTTGAGCTTTTTCAGCAATTTGTTTTCGTTTCTGATTTCCAGCAAACTGTTCTTTCAGTTTTTATTTAAGACAATCTCGAACATTGGTTGTCAGCCATGGATTTTCTTTCACCCTTAAGTTCCTGGCTAACTCCGAAATGGGCATTCAGACATTAGACAAAACGAGGAATCAATAAGTTGTGATTTAAAACATTTCCTTTCAGCGAGGAGAATAAGGAGGAGAGAATAGGTTTGATTAGAAAATAGTAAAAGTTAAAACTTAAGGAAGTAAAAATAAACCAAAAAAAAAATGAAGTGTGGAATTACAGGGTATTACTGAAGTTATTTTAGAAGCTTCAGATTAATAAAATAATAAAATTGTTCTTGATAAGTCAGGAGGGGGACAAGAAGATTTAGACATATAAAAGATCTCCTTTCCTGAAGTCCACTTAAGTTTCAAGAAAAGTCTAAGTGACAAACTAGAATGTCATGAGTTGATTTTGTCGTCAGTCAGTTCATATTGGGACTGTTTCTACTCCAATCATTTTGACAAATGCTAACTTCTGAAGTAATAAAGCAAAAGATGCTGATTTATAATTAAGACATAGAATTTTGACTAATCCCTCTAGTTTATCATTAATAGTACAAGAGTAATGTTACAGTAAGTAAAGATAACTACAAGTAAGTGAATTAACTTAAAAGAGTAAGGTGTGGCAGGAGAGGATGGCCAAGCAGAAGGCTTGTCCTGTGGCTAATGGGCAATGGTGGGCATTTTTCATGATTCAGACGAGCTCATGTGCAGGAAGTGTCACTGACTGCACAAGTTTGAACTCTGGGTTTCAACCCATGAGCAGTGGCTGGACTCTGAGGTACAGCTGTGAGGGCAGAGAACGAAGTTGATAACACATTAAGCAAGATGGTCACAAAGCAAGTTAAGGCCACACAGGAAAATAGGAAATATGTGATTGTTAAGTGGTCCAAGAGAAATATGCAGGTAACAGGCAAGAGTCCCAAAGGTCCTGCTCACTTACTGGTTTTCAGTTCTGGATATTGGAAAGGGCATTGAGTCCTTGGAGAAGTGCAGCAATAGCCAAGCTGAAGGCAACATGGGTGGACTAGGTATACAGATAGAAAGAAGTGCAAAAGAGCAGTGCCGATTGGGGTAGTCTTTCATTTGGAAAATGGACAAAGCGTTTCTCTGACTGTCAGAATTACTCCTTAATACCATCTGATATAGGGGCAGAATTTGGCCTATTGATCTGCCATTCAATCGTGGTTGATGTTTCTGAATCCAATTCTGCTGCCGTTCCCCATAATCCTTGTTCTCTTTACCAATCAAGAACCTATCTGTCTCTCCCTTAAAAAAAACACTAAAATATAGAGTGCAGAAGCAGGCCAGCTGTTCTGGCATTTATGTTCCAGTCAAGCTTACCCCTATCCTACCTCATCTAACTATCTACCAGCATAACGCACCCTCCCATACGCATTAGTTAGATTCTTTTTAAATATATCTATATGATTACTCACAAATACTCTGCAATAGTGTGCTCTATTTTCTCTTTGGTCTTAGCAAAATGCATTTCTTCAGAATTCCAGATTTGATTTCCTGGTGAAATCTCCTGTACCAAAATCTTGCATAGTTTTGTAGACTCTCAGGTTGTTTTTCACATGAAATCTAGTCTTCATATTTTTCCTACTGGGACAAACTCTCAATTGCAGTAACATTTTAGTTCTGTTTAACACCATATACCAGCGCCTCGATCACTTTTTCATAATATGGTGCTGAACACAGCTGTCAAACAATTTTACCATCATCTTCAAAAGTAAAGTAAGGTCCTGTGGTATGAGCCTAGCAAATGCTATTTCTGGGGAAACTTGAATCTTGAATGTGGTAACCAGATTTATTAGCAAATTCATAGAAATTGAACAGATGTGCATCAAATCAAGTCTTGAGTACTCAATTCACACAATTAAAATATTCTTTCTGGAATATTTTCCTTAGGCAGCTCAACAGCTGAGATGATGTATGAATAAAATGATGTAGCAAACCTATATGGTGAATCGAGAATAGTACGTGATCAAAGTTTCCATACCTAAAACTTACAAAAGGAAGAAATATTTGCCTTTTTTTTTCTAGACCTAGGGTCCCAATGACAACCACCCAACACAGTGAAGCAATGACTTTGAAAGTATAAGCAATATCAACAAAGTGGTTCTGAGAGTGGAACTGTTACTTCAGGATAGTAAGTTGCCTCCCTGCTGCTACAGTCAAGAACATGACAGAACAGCTGCAGGCCATTCTTCTGTGAAGGGCAAACAGGTTATGGTGCAAGTTGGTACTAAAAACATAGGTAGGATGGGAGATGTGCTCCTGCAGTTGCAATTTAGGAAGCTAGGTAGAAAATTAGCAAAGGGAAACTCAAGGAAGTAATTTCCACATGACTGAGGTGCCACCTACAGGTGAGTCCACATCTAAGAAGTAAGATGCATGGCTGGAAAGATGGCGCAAGAGAGAAGGCATAACGGACTTGGCGTGCTGGTACCTGGACAAGCCAGATAGGTTACATCTCAGAGCTTGGACTGAGTTCCGTGCAGGACGTTTTGCTAGTGCTGTTGGGGAGAGTGTAAATTAACAAGGGGGTGCAGGAACCGGGAAAGAATAATAAAATGCTGGGAGAGCAGATTGCAGTAAGATAGAGAATTGTGGGAGATGGAGTAAGCGAGCAAGTAAGTAATTCTAAATTGGAGATGCACTGTATGTATGCGAATTCACAGAGTGAGTAAGATTGGAGTGTCATGAGCAGATCATATCTTGAGATTGATGTGATAATTGAAATCTTGCCGAGGGAATGGCCTTTCTGGCTATTTATTAGGAAAGGAGAAAAAGAAAGAGGGTGGGAGGTGTTTTTGGCTAAGGAATGCACTGCAGTACTGAAGAAAGAGGATGTTCCTGAGGTTTGTGGACAGAATTGATTTGACTAAGCTAAGGAAAAAGAAGGGTGCAGTTACATTTCTCAGTGTAATATATAGACCACCAACTTGTGGGAAGAACAAATCTGCAAGGAAATTACAGACACTTGTAAGGATCATAAAGTAGTTGTAATGTGGGACTTCAACTATTTGTGTATCATCCAGTACAGATGTAGTGTGAGGGGCAGCAAGGGGCGAACATTACTAATTGTGTTCAGGAAGATTACCTGCAGCAGGAGGTGTCCAGTCCAACAAGAAAGGAGGCACTGCTAGACCTGGTTCTTGGGAATGAGGCTTGTCTAGTAGATTACCTAGTATCGGGGCGGGGCGTTGGATGGATGCGCATGTTGAGGGAACAGTACTCATTGTTATTATGAGGATGATGGCAAAAAATGACATTGGCTAATCCAAAGTAAGAACAATCAACTGAGGGAGGGTAGACTTTAATAGGACTAAAACAGAGCTGGGGGAATAGACTGGAAGCAAAGGTTGGTGGTCAAAACAGTCTGTGAACACAGGCTACCTTCAGAGTGGAGTCGGTTTGAGCGCAGTCAAGGCATCTTTCCTTAAAAAGGAAAGGTAGGATACCCAAATCCAGAGTACCCTGGATGACAGAAGAGAGGGAATAAGTTAAAGAAGAAAAAGTGTACTTCCAAAAAGTGGCAGGTAAAAATATCTTTTGACAATGAAGTTTGAATACAGAAGGTTTAGAAGGAAGCTGAAAAAGCTGGTGCAAAGAGGTATTATGAGAAAAACTTTGCCTGCTAACATAAAGGAAATCCTGAAGTCCTCTAAGGATATCAGTAGTAAAATGATGGTAAAAGGTTGTGTAGGCCTGATCAGGTACCGTAAAGAGGATTCACTCATGAAGGCGAGAGGCATGGCTGAGGTTTTAAATGTTTGTCTTGACTAATGAGGCAGATGCTGCCCTGTCCATGGTAACCAATGCAGAACCTTAATGACAAGAAGGGTTTAATATTGATAAAGAGGAGGAATTGGATAAGCTGATGTACTTAAAGTTGACAAGGGACCAGAATCGGATGAGATGAATCCAAGAATATTGAAGGAAATGAGAATGGAATTTGCAGAGGTGCTGGTGATGATCTTTCACTCTTCCCTGGATTCGGGGGTGGTGCTGGAGAACTGAGGAGTTGCAAACATTACTTCCTGGTTTCATAAATGTTTCTAAAGAATGGTCCACCAATTAGAGCCCAGTCAGCTTCTAGAAGTTTCTCCGGTTTAACGATGACTGGGGAAGCTTCTAGAAACTGCTATTCAGGACGGAATTGATAGTCACAAGAAAAAAATGTGGAAAGATTTAACAGTCAGCATGAAAATCGTATTGAACAAACTTGCTGGAGTTTGTTTTTGTAGAGGTAATGGGCTCAATGAAGACAAGGCTGTTGATGTGCCGTATAAGAACTTTCAAAAGGCATTCAATCACACAACAGACTTGAGGAAATTTTTAGGTCATGGGATAAAAGGGACAGTAGTAATGTGGATACAAAACTCTGAGGGACCAGAAGCTCTGAGAGTAATGGTTAATGGGAATTTTTCAGGCTGGAGGAAGGTTTATAATGGAGTTCCCCAGTGGTCAGTATTAGGACCTGAGTTCTTCCTGATACATATTCATGATCTAATTGGTTTGCGGGGGACGAATTCTAAGTTTACAAGCAACTCAAAATTTAGGAGAAAAGTAAATTGTAATGAGGATGGTGTAATCTGCAAAAGGGCATTGACAAATTGGTGGAGTGGATAGGTAGGTGACAGATGAAGTTCAATGTGGAGACTTGAGAGGTGGTACACTTTGGTACAAAGGACATGGAGTGAGAGTGCAGAATTAAGGGTACTTTTCTAAAGTACGTGCAGGAGCAGACGGTCCTGGGTATGTATTTGTGCAGATAATTAAAAGTGGCAGAGCTGATAGAGCGAATTGTTAATGAAGAGTTTTACAAGAATGGTTCCAGAGACAGGACACTTTTAGGTTATAATGAAAGATTGGAGAAGTTGAGACTGTTCCCATTGACCTGTAGAAGGTCAAGAGGAGAATTGATGGATGTTTTCAAAATCATGAGATGTCTGGACAGAGTGCAAATTGAAAAAGCTCTACCCACTCATAAACATATCAAGAACCATAGGGATCCTGATGAAGGGTCTAGACCCTAAATGTGAACTTTCCTGCTCCTCGATGCTATCTGACCTGCTGTGCTTCTCCAGCTCCACATTTTATCGACTCTGACTTCTAGCATCTGCAGTCCTCACTATCTCCTAGTCGCTAAGAACCATAGGACACAGTTTTAAAGTGTTTTGCAACAAGAAGCAAATTCTAGTAAACCTTTCTTGTTCCCTCTCCAAAGCATCCACATCTTTCTGGTAGTATGGTGACCAGAACTGTACGCAGTATTCCAAGTGTGGCCTAACTAAAGCTCTATAAAGCTGCAGCATAATTTGTCTATCCTCATACTCAATGCACTTCCAATGAAGGTAAGCATGCCAAGGCCCACTTTTACTACCTTCTCTACCTGCGCTGCCACCTTCAGTGATCTGTGGACCTGCACACCCACGTCTCTCTGCATATCACAAGGGTTCTGTCACTCACTGTTTGTGCATTAGCGATTGACGTTGATAGAGAAAAGTACAGGTGCAAAAAGACTGCACTCAAAATAGATATAAAAACCAAAAGAACTCCAGATGCTGTAAATCAGGAACAAAAATAAAGTTGCTGGAAAAGCTCAGCAGGTCTAGCAGCATCTGTGGAGGAGAACTGTTCTAAGGAAGGGTCACCAGACCCAAATCGTTAACTCTGTTTTCTCCTCCACGGATGCTGCTAGACCTGCTGAGCTTTTCCAGCAACTTTGTTTTTGCCCAAAATAGATATGTCATTTTTGAGCGTAATTCATACTTCTACAAATGTGAAATAGGAGATGATGTAAATAGCATGCACTGTTGCACTTCTACATGTGAAATTCCCAGAAATTGGTTTAGAAAAATTGGACTCTGGGGTTTTCCCCAGCAGGTGCTGCACAGCCAGTTAGTTTGTGCCTTGAGTCCTGGCTCAGTTAAAGTACTTGGGTGAGACCTTCCCAAACCTCTTTCCACTGTGACCCCATTTTGATGCTTAAAAAATTGTCTCAGCCCTTCAGTGAGAACTGTGTAGGTAGTGGGCCTGGGGTGGTTTGGGAGGGGGGAGATGGCAAGTGGAATCTAAGAGCGGGGGTGCTGTTAGAGGAGGACTACAGCTGTTATAACTCGGTAAAGCACTTCTGAATACCCCTTGCTGCTTTGGAGGTCACAACCACAAAATTTCAGTTCGCAACCCCACTTTAGGAAACTCTAACTTAGCCGCTTGCTTTTAATTGCATGCAAGCAAATAGAATCTCGTGTCTGATTTAAAGGATACTCTCCCAGTTAGGAATGTAAAATTTGTTTCTCTGTTTTTGCACCAAATAGGATAATGCAGCTCATATGATGTTTGCAAATAAATTTTGCAGAGTTGATTTTTACATATGTAAAATATTTAAGTTGTCATGTTAGACAGGTGGGAAAATGCATCTATCTAGTACAAAGCGGCTCTGACAATAACATTCAACATAACTCATGGGACTTAGGTGTGATGCCTTTTTGTTTGATTACCTGAGCAGCTTACTCTTGCGACTCTCACTGCTTTGTATTTACTTGAGTGATAAAGTAACCTTGGAAAGGGCAGAGAAAGACAATAATACTCTTCTGGAAAAATGCGGTACTCCAGGATGCTAGAAATCTGATATTTAAAAACAGAAAATGCTAGAAATATTCAGCCAGCTAGACAGCATCTATGGAAAGAGAGATAGGACATACCTTTTCTCTAATACGGTCAATAGCAATATTTTAGTTAATTTGTGTAATCTTGAAAAACTTAGAAAGTAAACAATGTGGACAGTAACAAGTCTTGATAAGAAACAAACTCATAATTTACTAAATCAAGCGTTGTGCATTTTACATCCATCAAAGTGAATTTTGCACACTGCCCATTGCGAGTAATACTTTGTGGTTAGACATTGGCACGGATCAACGATAACCTTGAAGTATTTGACATTGCTGCACTCTCATACAATGGCGATGTGTGTCTTGTGTAGTAGTATATTTGAGTGACTCCACATACTCAAATTACTATTTTCAACTCTACATCATATCCCCTCCCCCCCATACTTTTTCTACCATGTACTCATACAACAAAGACCATGAGCCCTGACAGCATCTCTCTATTCTCCTGAAGTCCTGTTCTCCAGAACTAGCCAAGCTGTTCCAGAACAATTACAACACCAGTGTGTCAACATGATCAATTGTATGGTTCAGAGATAACAAGGTGTGGGGCTGGATGAACACAGCAGGCCAAGCAGCATCATAGGAGCAGGAAAGCTTGACGCTTCGGGCCTAGGTTCTTTCAGTTTTTAATTGTATGGCTATGTCCTGTAAGCAAAGAGGACAAATCCTATCCACCTAATTACTACTGAATCAGTCTACTTTTATCCAGCATTAGATTTGAAAGAAGTTGTTGTGATTAGCTGTGCTGTCAAGTAGGAATAACTTAGCAAAACCTGCTCACTGGTGCTTAGTGGTCTGCTGGGGCCACTTCACTTCAGACTGTATTAAAAAATGATTACCCTTGTAATCAAGGAGCCCTTCGTTTTTAAAACAAAAATGGAAATTGGAAGTAGTGCAGTCAGAAACCCGTCGCTTGTTTCAGTCTTCATACTTAGCACAAAGGAGTCTAGTTGTGGTTATTGGAGGCCAATCATCTCAGTTCCAGATCGCGGCTGTAGGAATTCCTATCAGTCAAATCCCTTACTGTATCATCTTGAACTACTTTGTCCATGAACCAACCACCCAGTGTGGATGTTCGTACATTCATGAGCAATGTTCAGTACCATTCACAAATCCTCCAGTACTGAAACAGTGTGCATGCATGAAAAGACCTGGTTAATTATTGAAATGTCAACTGAAATGTGATGAATAACATTTGCACCATACAAGTGCCAGACAGTGACCAGTTCCAATAAGAGAGAATCTAACAAATTTCTCTTGATATTCAACAGCATGACTATTGCTGAATCTCAGTACCAACAACTTGTGGGTTACTATTGACCAGAAACTGAACTGTGCCAGCTATATAAATGCTGGCTGCAAAAGAAGGTCAAAGGCTGAGAATTCTGGTGATTCATTCATCCGAATTTACCAAAGTTTGTCCACCATCTACAAGGCACAAGTAATACCTGTAGCAGAATGCTCTCTTTTTTTTTCCTGGATGAGTGCAGTTGCACCAACATTCAAGAACCTGCACAACGTTCAGTACAAACTGTGCCATGTAATTGGCACCCCAACGTAGGCCTTCAAAATTCATTCCTTCCAGCACTGGTTCACGATACGTCAGTGTGTACCGTATGGAAAATGCACTGCAGTAACTCATCAAGAGTCCTTTACAAGTGCCTTCCTTAACCACCACATTCTAGAAGAATAAGGACATCAGACAGTGGGATCAGCTCCACCTCCAAGTTCCTGTACAAGTTGCTCACCATCTTGAATTAGAATTAAATCACTGTTCCTTCCTGTGGATCGAAATTTGCCCACAACAGTACTCGTGCTACATGATTTGATCAGTTGAAGAAGGTAGCTCGCTACTGCCTTCCTGAGGGTTACTAGGAATGGGTCTAAATGCTAGCCTTGTCACAGTACCCATGTCCCAAGAAGGAATTTAAAAACCCTCCTGTTAAATGTGCCAGTGTTATCTACTTCAAGTCCATGTGACAATGAGTTCCAATCTTTATTTAACTATTTTAGTGGAAAAGTTATATGTTTAGTTGTTCTAGACTCATCCACAAGTTGAAGCAGTTTGTCAGCAATTTTCCTACTGAGTCCATTCATAACTTTAAGGACTTTTATTAGATCCCCTCCCTGTCATTTCTTTCCAGAGAACAGTCATACTCTGCCCTTCCCTCTTCCACTGACTGAAACTTTCCCCAGGATGAAACTGCCTCAAAACTGACCAGGTATTATGATCCCAGTTTAAAGTATTTGACTACAGTTCAATAAAGTTATTTTAACTTAGTAAATTACTGGTCAGGAGGCATTTTGAATTTTTTTTAATATGAAGTATTGGTCACCCAGAGCTAAAAGTTCCTTTGCGCAGCACCTTTTCATAGTGGCACTTTGTAGATTCAGTTCCCTTGGGGTACACAGCATTTTGAGATTCTAACTGTGTGGTTTCTTCGGGTTTCCTTTCTGACTGCATTGTAGAGTCATGGTCAGGTTCCTGCTGACAGCATTGTCTGCTTGGAAATCAATGCAGTCTAGATCATGGCACTAACTGAATGAATATTTTAGCCAACTATCTTCAGTACAGCATTGATATATGGTAGAATGTTCTAAACTACGGGTAACTGCACATCCCTGATAAAACATTGTGTCCTCAAGCAAACAATATCCTTTTAAGGGACTCTGGTTCACAAAACACTCATTTTTAATTTTTTAATTTTGGGAAAATGTCTCCTCTATGAGTGAGATATAACACTGTGTGTAATGTTAATCACGTTGGATAAAAATGTCTGCTAAATATTTCATAAATAGATATGATCACAGAAAATACCCAACTATTTCTGTTTTTGTCTGTTATGAATAATAGTAATATTGCAACTGCAATTAGCTATGATGCTGAATGAATACTGAATGATGTTTAAATACATGCACAATTTGACGTTGTGTTAAAAAGAATACGGTGGCCCGGAGGATGTGTGAGCAGTGAATTAGGAGCAGTTTTTTTGCAATGATGCAATCTGGAACCTGCTAAGGACCAGGCTGTTTTGGACCTGGTAATATGTGGTTTAGGGATTACTTTTGAAAACAAATTACTTAAGGACCTCTTAGTAAAGGATCCTTTAGGCAAATGCAATCATAAAATGATAACTTTTCAGAGTGAGAAATATGGGTCCTTAATTAGTTCTTCAATTTAAATAAAGACAATTAAGAGTTTATGACCAAAGCTTGCTAAAGTGCACTGGGTCAAGGGTTAACTGGTAGAGAAGTGGTGACAGACCTTCGAAGGATGTGCTTCTTATGACAAAATGATTGAGCCATAAAAACTCTACGGAACGATGTAATGTCTATGCTTGGCAGAAGAAGTTGAGGGTCATGTCAAATTGTCAGAAAAGTTATGCAAAGATTAGTGGTAGGCCAGAAGCTTGGGAAAATCTTTAGAAACCAGGAAAGGGTCATTTAAAAAAACAAAATGGGAGAAACTGGGGTATGAGAGAAAGCTAGCAAGTGATCAGGCTGAGTTTTCTCTGAACAACGTGGACACTAAGTCTGTTTGGAAAATATGATGCGACCAGAAAAATGTGATTCTCAACATTGAAGAGTCAAATTTTGCATCCAGAGTTTGAAATGTGACAAAAGAAGCTAGCTTGAGTGACAAGAAGCCTATTTGCATGTACTAACATCTCATTACGACCTGTTCTCACCTCATTTATATGTAGTTTGGTATTCTCCCAATTGGTAGAGAGAAACAGGATGCCAACAATTCCTGACATGAAAGGACCAGCAAGTACCTATTGGCTCCAGCTTGCCATTTGCTCCTCTGGACCTCCATCTTGGTCAGGACTTCCCAACATATCTCAGGATGTGCGGACAGTGACTACCTGCATTCCCCCGTCCTTGGATGCGCATCAGCCTCACCACATCAACATGGCACATCTCCACCCATTTAAAAACAGTATTCACTTCAACAGTGTACATTGCAACCCATCAATGCCTTTCATTGTAATGTTGCTTCCAGACACTTGGCATACAGGAGCAGCCATCTCTCCCGTGGATTGGAGCAGAGTGCATTGCAGGGCTCTTACTGTGATTGCTTAGCAATTGCTCACTTTGTGTCTATCTGGATGCTCTTAGCGTTCCTAGCATGCATGAATTGCCTTGCCTTTTGCACTTTATAGCCTCCTTACAGAATTTCTCGGTTCACAGTCCTTCTGTCTTACATTTTAGCACAGGCACACAGGTTCCTTTTTGTGGTGTCAGCAGTGATCAGTCAAGGGGTGGATGTATTGCTGTGGTGCACTGTCCTTGTCAGTGTCAGCATATGCCAGTATGCAGCTTAAGACAGTAAGCACACTGTACTTTAACCAAACGGCTGTGTCTTTCTCCGCAGTAAATACTGATGCAAAGTATTTGTTGAGTATCTCTCCCGCCTCTTGTGTTTCCACACACAGATGACTTTGTTGATCTTTCAGGGGCCCTGTTCTCTCCTTAGTTGCTCTTTTGCTGTTAATATACTTGTAGAATCTCTTTGGATTATCCTTAAGCTTATCTGCTAAGGCTAACTAATATCCTGTCTTTGCCCTCCTGATTTCCCCCTTAGGCATGCCCCTTTATACTCTTGAAGAGACTCGCTTGATTCCAGTTGTCTGTACCTAACATATGTCCCCTAGTTGGCTCCAGATGGAGTACTAAGATGGTGGTATGGGCCTGCAGGAAGCAGCAGCAGTTGAACCCAAGAGAATGATAAAGGAGGTGGTGTGCAGCGGCAGCAACGCCAAGATGAGGCAAACACGGCTCCCCCCCAGTCCAGGGTCTCCCAGCAAGTAAGGACTAGGTCCCAGGCAGGCCAAAAATGTGCAGGGTCCATATAGTGATGACATATTGTCCTCCTTGTCAGGGGCGTACATGTCCAATGTTTTAAGAACACTGTTTAAATCACATTTATGCTGCAACCGCTGAATAATCACATTACTGAGCAGCAACTTTATTTCAGATATTGCCACAGAGGCTTATTAGAATAATCTCCAATGGATCGCAGCGCTGAAACTGTGTTGTCCCTGTAGCAGCTGCACCAAGAGCAGCCAGGCAAATGGGTAAGAAACACACACACCTGGAAACAGAGGACCAGCTTCCGCAGATACGGAGTTTTCCACCAAATGTGTCCTTACCATGTGATGTAGATGCAGAGACCCTCAGTTGCTTATCTTCCATGAAATGCCATGTAGCTGAGAATGAGACATTGTCGTTATACTTACCTTGCCAATAGGTAGTCAGAATGCTATATCATGATGTCCAACCTATCTACTGGATTATCAAAGCTTCCTTTCACTGCAGCCGTGCAGTTCTTAATATGTCTCTTCCCTCCGGTTTCCATGCAGTCAGGGCACTGCTTAATCTTTGGATTTTTACCCTGGATAAGTAAAGGATACTCTGATTCAGATGATGGCGTCCATGAGAGCTGCATCAACATGCCAGGGAGATCATGACGGCACTCTTCAGACAGAAGAACACAGGGTATAGGGTGAAAGCAAGTAGAGAGTACTGAGCTGTATGATCAGCCATTATCAAATGGCCGAGCAGGTTTGAAGGCCCAAATGGCCTACTCCTACACCTATTTTCTGATTCTGTTGTACGCGTGCCATAACCTATTGTGGTTTGAAGTGCAAAGGAAGTGGTAGAGACTTATGATCTACAGCACGCAATGTCGTCTCCAATTCCCTTAAAATGTGGGTGTATTTGAAGTGTTAAACATTACTTAAAATTTCTTGCACACGTTACAAACGTTATTTAAATATGATTACATAATCATCAGTCTCTGGTGTCCATACTGCTAAATGATTTAGCTAATTTTATCGATGAAAATGCATAATGAATGTAAATGTGTATTTATACACAGCAACTTACAGAATGAATAGGAGGTCTGTTTATTGCTGCGATCTGTACTAGTCACTTGACAGGATTTGTCATTTGTAGGTGATTAAAAGTTCTAAATCTAGCTTTGCATAGAAATTAAACTTTAAATTTAAAGTGGACTTTTTAAACAGTTAAAACTAATAAAAGCTGACAGTGGAATAAACAAAGTATCCCAAATTTACGTAAAATGCATGCCTGAAGTGGTTAGTTCTCTCAGTTTTTAGATGAACTCTACTCTTATGTCAGATTAATCTAGTGAAATGAAATGAAATAGATGAAAACTGAGTTTGTCCCACTTCTTTTCACTCATGCTGAGCAAGTTAGAATCATGATTGTAGGTGTTAGATTTCTGCGTTGTTAACTGGACTTGTAACTTTCATTATTAGTGTTTTGAATTTGATGTATGCATGAATTTGTGTACCTGGTTTATATGTGTACATATACTCATACATATAACAGTTATTTATTTTACTTGTTTGAGAGATGTTCATGCTTATCTGCTTATCAGCTTATCAGCTCCTGCACTGCTTCTGGTCACACTGAATCCAAACCACAAGAAAATATTGTGCCACACTGAGTCTATCCTGTTGATATTGCAAATTTTAATTTTAAAATTGTTATTTCACATATTTGCACAAACATAAACCCTGATACTAATGTAACAAAGCCATAATAATATCCAAAGTAGGCATGACTGTCGACTTTGTCTCCTTTTGATCAGTATTTCAGTTCTGTTCTATCAAGCAATTATTCGTGTTGCGACATCTACTTGGCAGGACATCAAAAGAAAAAAAATTGTGCCATATTGGAAAGGTGAAAATAAACCACTGTCAATTTTCACTCCTTTAAAGAACATGAATTCATTGACGGGAATAGATATTATTCCAATATACAATTAGCAGTATGGTGCAAAAACATCTGGAGGTGTAGTATAGAAAGGAACAATTGGAATGTCATTCAGATAATTGTTTTACACTCACACTGCCAACCCCTTTGGTGATACTATTTTGCCTAACTTTGTGTATTTTGGATATTCATGCTTCTGAATCTTACTATGATAGAAGTGTAACCATAATATGATAGAATTGTCCATTTAAGGTTCAAAAATATGTAGTTCATTTGGAAGCTAGGGTTTTAAATGTAAGCCAGGGCAGTTATAAAGGTATGCAGGTTGGCCATAGTGGTTTGGAAAAACACATGGTAAAAGATGGTAAGATAGGTAATGGCTAATATTTTAAATAATCCATGTTTAGTTTTCAGAAAAATCCACATTCCTTTGAAGCAAAAATACCTAACAGGAAAAGCAACAGAGCCATGTCTAACAAGGGAAGTTAATAGCATTAGATCGAAAAGAGGAGACTTATAAAATTGCCAAACAAAATATTGTAAACCTGAGAACTGGGAGAATTTTAGAATGTAGTAAAGGAGAACCAAGAATTTAAAAGCAGATAGAACAAAAATTTTAAATAGCATCTCATGAAGTTATAAAAGTATCAATTGATATGTTTAAAAAAAAAGGAAAAGATTAGCAAAGAAATGTAATAGAAAATGGCAGAGAAGGTAAATAAGTAATTTGTGCCAGTCTTCACAGAGGAAGACACAAGAAATCTCCCTAAAATAATTAAGATCAGAAGTGAATGTGTGGAACTAAAATAAGTAAGCGTTAGTAAAAAGTATTATTGGAGAATTTAATAATACTGAAAATTGACAAATCCCCAGGACCTGATGATCTTCAATGTTGAAAGAAATGGCTGAAGGGATGGTGGATGCATTGGTGGTCGTGTTTCAAAACCCTATTAAACGGTGCCTTCAGTTGGAAGGTTGTGAATATAACACCACAGTTTAAGAAAGAGGGATAGAGAAAACAGGGGACTACTGACCTGCTCGCAGGTGTCAGCAGGAGGGAAAATACAAGAATGTAATATAAAGGAATGTGATTACCAGATATTTAGAAAACAGTTGTCAGAGTGCACAGGCTCAACATAGGTTTTTCCAGGAATTCCCCCTTTATAAATCCCCCTTTATAAACAAATGGGCAATAAATGCTGGCCTAGTCAGTGACATCCTCATCCCGTGAATGAATAAAGAAAATGAAAGTATTCATCAGTATTCCAGGAGAGATTGTGAATTCTTGGTTTATATTCTTTGAGGCTTATAAGAAAGAGAGGCAATCTCTGTAGAAACGTATTAAAAATCTTAGAAGGATAGATTGAGGCAATGCCGACAGGATTTTTTTTTTCTTGGATCGGGTCTAGAACCAGGGGATATAGTGTCAGAATAAAAGGAAAGCCACTTTAGGACCAGGATGGGGAGGAACTCCTTTGTTCAGAAAGTGATGACTCTTTAGATTTCTGTAACTCAGAAAGCTGTGGAAGGTTACCCATTAAGTACGTTCAATATAGAGATTGATAAAATTTCAAGTTCCTAATGATAGAGAGATATGGGGATAGCGTGGAAATATCACATTTTGAGGAAGGTGATCAGCCATTAGCCACAATGAGAGCAGTTTTAAGGGCTGAGTGGCCTACTTCTGCTTTTTCTAATGTGTTGTCACGTTGCTTCTCCCTGTCACTGTAAACTGTCCTCTAGTCCTACTCCATCTAATTCAGGCCTTTGAATTTCTCCAGTTTTAATCACTTCCCTATTGGCGGCTAGGTCTTCGGCTGTTAAACCCTAAGCTCTGGACTTCTTGCCTAAAACTGCGTGGTTCCCTGAACATTTCTGTTCCTTTTTATGACTGTCCTTAAAATTTAGTCTCTTTCACCAAGCTGTTGCTCGTCTGGCTAGTGTCTCCTTATGTGGCTGTGTCACATTTGCTTTTTATTATGCGTGTTAAGCATCTTGTGTTTTTTTGTAGTTAAAGAGCTATTTGCTAATGACTGGAAATAGAAAGAATCCAAGCACTCTGAAATGGGGATGTTCAAAAAAAAAAGGTTGTGCAGTTACGATTTGACTGTACACCGGTTTACACTCTCAGAAATCCAGGAAGCGTTGCTCCGTCTAATTCCAGATTTGAAATACAATTTAGCATGGTGAAGTGAAAGTAATTCTGTACCAGTAATAGAGGAGTGTATATCAACCATACGAATGCTGTAACATTGAAGGAAAAGTTACTGGGAAACTCTGCAGTGTCAGTACTGGTTTCTGCATATGGTCAGTCATTCTTGCAAGCCTGGTTACATATTGCAACCACCTCCCTAAAGCACAGGTTGTAAGTTTAATACTTTCTGTTTCTATTTTAAGAATTGTTAATTTCAGAGCTATCTAAATGTATTGTTACTGTCAGCTTTAAATCCAGCAATTCCACATTTTACTCAACATTTTTTTTACTCAACATTAAGGACCAAAGGTAAATTACACATTTATTTCTTTCAAAGTGTATAGAGAGCAGGTATGTGTTAGAGGACCGTAATGTGACCAGAGTGATTTTTATTTTTCACGGACCCTAATTCCACTGAATGTATAAAAGAATGTTTAAATAATGGCCTTGCAGAAGGGATACCCTCTGGTTTGGGGGAAAAATTGGAGCTGATTTACACTTTTGCATAACCAACTTGGGTTTGTTTAGGGTCTTCAATGCGGAAAAATATCCCACAGCCATTCACAGGTTAACTAAAGGTGGGCATATTGTGAGGAGGACTAGATGTTTGGTTAAAGAACTGTATACTGTATGAAAGGTCTTGAGGAAGTGAGAGGTTTCAGGAAGGATTTACAGGGTATGGAACCTAGACCTAGCTGCCAGAGAGGAGCAAAGTCGACAGCTGGAACAACTAAGTTTTGGTATGGGCTTGCGGGTGAGAGTAAGAGGAGATTCTGGAGATTGAGGTACACGTAGGGGCAGTTAAGGCCATGAAGCAATCCAAAGATGTGCATAAAATCCTAATTAAGAGGCTAGGAAAATGGCAGTAACTGCAGTCAGCAAGGACAGGATGATTGAGTAAACTTAATATGATACAGCAGAATCTTGAACAAGTGGAAGTTTATCAAAGGTAGAGGATGAGAGATGGAGAAGTAGGGGTGGGGGAAGAGAATAATCAAATCTTTAGTTTGTATACCATTAGCCAGAAATTGAACTGGGACCAGCCATTTAAACACAGTGGCTCCCAGAGCCGATCAGAGGCTACGAATCCTGCAGCAAGTAACTCGCCTCCTGACTTTCCCCAAAGCCTGTTCACCATTTACAAGGCACAAGTCATGATTGTGATGGAATACTCCAAATATACCTGAATGTGTGCAACTTGAACAACACTCTGGAGGCTTGGCACCATCCAGGACAATTTAGCCTGCTCAATTGACATCACATCCACAAGTGAAATGAGAATTTCCATTGAGATAACAAAGGCAAAATCTGAAATGATGACAAAATGTGAATCAAAGTATCACAGACTTTGCATGATCCTCTCTGTTGTTTAGTTGTTGCGTATTCTGCATTCGATTCGATTTCCATCGCTGTGAATCCGTCATCAAAATTATGAAGTTTGTTATGACTTCAATGTAACTGTTTCCTGGAATATCGGATTAATCCGATCATGGTATCATCTTTTAATTCCATCTTTTCTTACACGTAAGAATGCAGATAAAGTTACTGAGAACAAAGAATGTTAGATTTCTTACCCATTCTGTCCCAAACTAGAATTTTTTTTTCAATATTTCACTTTGTTGCTGATATTGAGGAAATAAAATTAGATCCTCCCCCAAAAGTATAGCCCAACAGCATACTTTCATAAATTCAAATGTATAGTTAAATAATGAAGGTATATAATTTAAATAGAATTTCAAGTGTTTGTATATTTGTCAAAATGACAAGTATTATTTTTTCCTCTTCAGCAGATTCCAGTGGATGAGGAAGAAAGTGCTATTGATGACTGCAAAAAAATGGGGACACTCTTTGGGGAAATCAACAAATGCCTGCTCGGTATTGGCTTTTCTCGGATGCATTTTGGTTCTCGAGTCGTTGAGCCAGTTGTAATGATTTTCTTTTGGGTCATGTTGGGTTTCCTTGGTTTACAAGCTTTAACGTTGGTGGGAGCTCTCTGCCTTGTTATTATTTTCATCCAGGAATAAAAAGTGTAAAAAAAATGCTTTTTTCTACTTTGTATATGCTATGTAATTATGTTCAAAATTTGTATTAATATGTATATATTTATAAATATATACAATGTAAAATGCACAAGAAAATATACAAATTTTAAAGTATTGCAATATGTCATCTTTTTAAGCTTTTTTATCTCCTTTGCAAAAATTGTACTGTATATATGCAATATTTACAAGGCTTTGGCTGAAATATAGTATTTTTAATGAATATTTTCATTTTGGGGCACAATATCACTGATGTCTCCAAGAAAGTTTGTTCAGAAAAGCTCAGGGCATGAAATATGAGAAATATTTGTCGTGTTCTTTGGCGGACTTGTTAATTATTGTGAAGTTATTTTTACTCCACGTTTGAAGGAAAATGTTTGCACAAGTATCAGATTTACCTTTTCCTTACCAAAAAAGAATGGTGCAGTGAACTGTTGTTTAAATGTATTTTTTCTCATGCAGGTTTTGATTTTATCAATACTCCAAAATCTGCTTTGCCATACTTGGGTATTTAAAATAAAACATTTGTAAATTGAAGGTGCAAATTTATATGTTGTACACTCTGTTTTCCTTCAATCTTTCCTCCTTCCATGAACTTTATTGCCAGCATTGAAAGAAACTGAGAAATCTGCATTGGTAGGGAATCAAGCTTGTAAGGAAACAATGCTTTAATAAACGTATAAATGTGTCTGTTTGAAAACTTGAGGATTTGGAATTGAAAATTTTAACAAAGTAACAGTTTCAGGCAATTGAAGACCTTTGGACTAACTAGCCCATCTATTGACAGTATTCATAGAACATAGAACATAGTACAATAAAGCACAGGAACAGGCCCGTCAACCCACAATGTTGTGCCAAACGTGATGCCAAGTTAAACGAATCCCTTCTGCCTGCTCTTGGTCCATGTCCTTCCGTTCCTTGAATATTCATGCGCTTATCTAAAAGCCCCTTAAATGCCCCTATCCTAACTGCCTCTTCATACATTTCTTGAGTCCTGTTGGCTGACCAGAACCCCTCATAATTCCTGCTTGAAACTGTTCAGCGTTCTTTATTCAATACTCATGCCAAAAATCTGTTCAAAATTTCTGATGACCTCTCAGTTTAAATGTAAAGTTCCTCCTACATTTCCTTTTATTGGTATCTGATTTGATAAATATGACTCATCAATGCGTATTTTGCTCCTAAAGTGTATATGTATAATTTATATTCAAAACAATCTAATTTCTCCTTCCAAGATAGCGTGCCCTTCAGCATTTTCAAATAGTTTTGAAATCTTTTGTGGTATATATGTATTTCTGCGAGATAGACGATAAATTCACATCTGAAGGAACATCACAGCAAGAACCTTAGGTTCCCACTTGTGGAAATTCTTTGCTTGGTTTCGATATGGCTCTATCTAAAATGGCTCAAAACTTTGTATAGCTTAAGAAAATTAAATTATAATTTGTGCTCTGAGCCACTAAGTTATATTTGTCCCTTCATTGCTTGATGCTTTCATTGTTTTGTAGCCATAATAAGCAATGGACAACCTTGCCAGCTGCCCGATCACCATGTTCCACCTCTCTAGGAAAACCACAGGGTTTGGGAGGTTTTGTTTTTCCTTTAGGTGACGCAGAGACTACAGAAAACTTTTGAGTCTGTTAGCTAAATCTTTCTGAGCCATTCTGCATTCCACCAGATTTCTGACGCTTTTGCACTTAGCAGAACCTAAAATTTTTGTAAAGTTCATCAGACCATGACTTTGAATTGGAAGCCGATAACCTCACACTTACCAGATTGGCCAAAACTGCACCAGGTAAAGTTCATTCAGTTAATCTGTTTGTGAGCCATTGTAACATCCTGCATCCATCTACATGACTTCTTAAAATGGCGACTTTACCAATAATTTTTCCTGTTACTAGCTTGAGATTACCACATTTGTTGCGTTAAAAGCAAAGTGCTGCCAATGCTGGAGAAATTCAAGTCTGGCAGCTTCAGTGGATAAAGAAACAGTTGACATTTTGACATCCATTGTGACTTACAATAAAGAGTACGACGGGATTCTGTTATTTTTGTTTCTCTCCATTTGCCATATTGATATTTCAACTCGTGACTTCCAAGTTGGACTTTCAATTTCAAAAACACTAGACTGCACTCCATCCAAGGTTTTGTAATCATTTTGGTTAATATTGTGGTTTCTTATGAAATAAATAACATCTTATTACATAACAGATGGTCTAGTGGTCTAAGGAACACTGAATATATATGTATTTCTTTACATACTGTGAAATTGCCTCAGCTAGGGCTTCCCCTACCACTTTACAGTCGAGTCAAACCCAACTCTGCATCCACAGTCCTACCTTAAGTGTCACAATGAAAAAGAAACCACTTTACAGTGCTGTCAGTTTACTGTTTAATGTAATTTCAATTTCTAATGGTTATCCTCTTCAGGATTCCTTCACACATTCTTCCTACAACATAATTCTGACGAAGAAAATGAAACTTCCCGTTGACAACTTTATTTTTGAAAATGAAGTAAAACAAGTTAATTCATCTAATTTTTTCGGGCCAACAGCTTACTTTCTATTTCCCCCTCCAATCACTGTCCACCATTTATGTTTCCTTTTTTTTAATCTCCTGAAAGCATGTTAAAGGAAGAGCCAGGATTATGAATACCTTGTTCAGTAAAGAAAGGTGTGGATTTAAATCAATTGTTGGAAAACTCTACCACACCAAAGTTTTGTATACATCACAAACTTGTGTGTATATAAACTTATCTGATTTGAGTCTTGCAACTTCTTTCCCCCTCAGGATTTCAGTGATTTAACTATAAATTTGTTCATTTTGCACTTTTAAAAAAAACCTGATTTTTCATATACATGCATGTGTTGGATTGCATGAGTTGTTAATTGAAAGTAAAGAGCAGGCCTCACATTAATTCAATCTGCTTGGTAGCTGCTCACCTCTGGCAAATTAGACTGGCATGCCTGTTCTCACTAACCTGTTCTTTGTTTTTTGCAACAGAATGTATTAATTTTGTAATTCTTATCCTTGTTTAACTCCTTTCAAGGCTTAACCAGACCTTATTGCTTTCTTCTAAGTTTAGGCTAAAACTGCCACTAACGCAGCTTTTCCTTAATATCCTTTGGCTGTGGGTGTCTATTATATAAACCCTTCGAAGCTGCTGGGCTACTTGGGTCACACTACTAAAGGAATGAAATATCTTTATTGTTTGACATAATTTGTCTATAAATTACAGGTTACTGAACACAGCTGTCCAGTGCATTGTGTAAAAGACCCCTCTTTACATGCTCCTTTCTGGTTTGATGTCTCTCTCCAGCTTTGCCAACGTGAGAGTGACATCCTTTTATATTTCTACATCTGTCTCCCAGTCTCCTCTTCCTCACTTTACTTAATTTGTGAGATTTTAGTTTAGATTATTTCATCACGCTATTACTGAACAAGTCAGATCCGAGACTGAAATAAAGCTGAATAGATCATGTTTTGATTTTTAACAAGGTAATCTCTCTGAAACATATGCACAAACATGCAGATTTGGTTTTAGCAATAAAAAGTTGCACATAACACAAATTTAGAGACTTTGAAACACATGGTAAAATATAATCTCAGTAATCCCCAAAACACTCCTGTACTCGGACCAGAGAAGAAATCATTTCTCTAAAAGCTCGACTGGTTTAATTTAACAGTGATTTCAATTCCCAATCTGAAATCTAATAGCCTTTTCTGAGAGCTTTCATACACCCGAGCTTAAGTGTTCTCGGCTTCAAATAACCTCTTCAGTGTTTTGTTTAAATATTTCTGGTCTGGAACGTTGTTAACCTCCTTGGTGTAAGGTAATATTATTGTCTTCTCCCTTTCTCAAGAGTACTGCTTTACACCACCATCTTCAGACAAGAAACTGTGCAGAACTGCCTGAAACTTGTACTTAAAAACAACCCTATGTAAATGCTGTCCCCTCCACACTACACCAGCTCTGATGAAGAGTCCTCTAAACTCTAAATGTGAGCTTGCTTTCTCTCCATGGATGCTGCCTGACCCACTGTGATCTCCACCATTTTTTATTTTCACCGTGTTTTTAAGCCTTGGATTTTTCCCCTGAGTTTATTCAAGCCAAGACCAGAAATTTCTAACAAGCCCTGATGCATAACTCTTTACCTGATTAGATATAAACTGTTTTAATGTACACATAAAACCCATTTGTTCTCAAAGCTACCTGTCTACAAGTTGTTTAAAAGAAATCACCATGGATACAGAAGTACTTATAATCTTCAAGCACACAGAAAATCCCATATGTCACTAATTCAAAATGCCAAGTTATAATATAAATGATATTGAAATATATATAAATCAGAGACACTATGTCACAAGGAAAGGAGTATCAACATTAAGGAAGCGTGTGTCAGTATGCCTATTGCCCAGTAAGATAAAGGTTGGGAGATAGGAAAACACTGACAATATGCTCCTCCTGCGCTATGTGGGAAATCATGGGCACTTCAAATGGTCTTGGTGATTATATGCAGGAACTGTCTCCAGCTCCAGCTACTGCCTAACCTCATTTCGGAGCTGGAACAGGGGGTGAACTCACTGTGGGGCATCTGCAATGCTGAGATTATCATGGGCAGCATATTTAGTGAAGTGGTCACCACAGGTAAAAGTAGAAAGGGGATAGGTGACCAATAGGCAGGGTGGAGGAAGGCAGGTGGTGCAGGACATCCCTAGTGGCCATCCCCTCTCTAACAGATATACCTTTTTGGACTCCAAGACAGTATGTTGCGTCCTTGGTGCCAGGATGAAAGATGACTCAGAGTGGCTGCAGGGTATTTCAAAGGAGGAGGATGAACTGCCAGTGGCTACGGTACATGTCAATTTCAATAAGAATCTCCTTTGCAGCTGCAGAAAAGCCTGTCCATTTCCCCTTGCCCAAATGAATCCCTATTAACTGTGGCACTGCCACTCTCCTTCCCCTCATGCAGCAGAGCTACCTGTGGTGCCATGGACCTAGCTCCCGCTGCTCTCCCCTGAGAAGCTCCAGCTGTACAGCACAGTCAGCTAGTCACCACAGTTGGACACACCTCCTGCACACACATTCCACCAGGAACACTGGAAATGTCCATGTCTTCCCACGTAGTTTAGGAGGATCAGATCACGGATGTGAGCTCTGATGCTATGACTTCCCTCCCTTTAGATTAAGTTTGTTAGTTATTCCTTTAAAGAATACTAATTATGTTAAGGATTTTTTTCTCTCTCCAAATGACTGGAGTCCAAACACCCTGCCTAATTTTGTTTCAGCTGATGGACTGCAGCAGTTCAATCTGTAGAAGCAGTAGAAATGGAAGCACTCATCTGACCCTACACTGAATGTTTTCCAAATTGGAGCTATTTAAATATGCACCATACCGGCACTATCTCATCTCTCCCCACTCCAAACAGCACTATCTATCCCACCCCCCAAGCTCTATCTCAACCTCCCACCAGCACCATCTGACCAGGTTCACCTCTCTCCACTCCCACTGCTTTGCACTGAGTTCACTACTTCCTCTTGTGTTGCTTTATGCCAAGTTTACTGCCTGCCTGTCACTGCTTTGTGCCAATGCTGCTATCCTCACACTCTGCTTCATACTCCCTGCATACTGATGAATCAAAACACTTTACTGGGATGGAGAAATGTTTGTATTTGGCTTGATCTCATTTAGTGAGTCAATACAGTGCTCCAGGTTAACAATGGAAGAGATCTTCAACAAGAATTATCAAAGCTGGACTTAGGCAAATGAAAGTAGCACTGAATTTCTTTGCAAGATAATTATAAGCCCATCTGCCTATATACGGCAAGGTAATTTCTTCATTCTCATTAAAAAAGGTGAAATCTCAGTTAGATAACATGATAGAAAGAAGGGTCATGTAGCCAATGACAGAATTAACATTATGGTGCTCAGGGCTGGTAACAGATCCCAAACTAAATGGAGAATAAAGATTTTATGTGGACCTCATCCATTTAAACAGACAAATTAGCAGAGAAATCCATCAAATTCCAGTATTTGGCAGTAGTTGGTCCAAATTATCAAGAAAATGTTCTTTAAAACATTGGATACAGTCAGTGGATATTGTCAGATGCCCTTAGATTACCAGTAAAGGTTGCTGACTAAATTCATTGCACCATTCAAGCAGCACCAGAAATCTTTCAGAGAATGATATCAAGAATCCTGAAAAGATAACAAGCAACCATTTTCCTGACTGATGTTATGCCAGTCTAACAAAAAAGCGACATGACCGCGAAGTCAAGGAAATATTTAGGGCTCTATAGGACATAGGCTTTACATAGTACAGGAAATGCCAATTCTCAAGAGTGACCAGCATAATTCTGGGACATATAATCCAAGAAAAAGACATTACAGTGGATCCAAGGAAGACAAAGGTCAAAAGTGAATTTCTAGCACCTGTATGTTAGTGATGTACGATGCCTCTTGAGAAGAGATCAAAGCTATTCAGAAAATTAAAGAGAAGCTACTCTCCCCAGATGTTCTATCTCACATATCCAGGTACAAAGTAATCAAAGAATACCCATATATTTCACATCAAGCACTTTAATGGAAACTAAGAGAGATAGACAACAATGAAAAAGAAGCACTAGCCATTACATGGGGATATGAAAGTTTTGTAGAAATTTAGTTAGGCCACACTTGGAATATTGCATACAGTTCTGATCACCAGACTACCAGAAGGATGTGGATGCTTTAGAGAGGGTACAAAAAAGATTTACCAGGATGTTGCCTGGTATAGGGGATTTGAGCTATAATGAAAGGTTGGATAGACTGGGTTTGTTTTCACTGGAACACAGGAGAGTGAGCAGGCAACCTAATAGAAGATTATAAGATTGTGAATGGCACGGATAGAGTATAAGGTCTGAGGCTTTTTCCCAGGGTGGAGGGGTCAATTACTGGGGGACACAGGTTCAAGTGTGAGGGGGGATGTTTAAAAGAGATGTGCAAGGCAACATTTTCACACAACGGGTGGTGAGTGTCTGGAGCACACCACCAGAGGAAGTGGTAGAAGCATACACAATAGCTGCATTCAAGAAGCACCTAGACGAATGCATGAATAGGAAGGGAATAAAGGGATACAGATCCTGCAAGTGAACACAGTTTTAGTATGGAAGGGCAAAATGTTTCGGCACATGCTTGGAGGGGCAAAGAGCCTGTTTCTGTGCTGTACTGTTCCTTGTTTTATCACATGGGGCTGAGATTCCAGGTTGACACTGACCACAAGCCATTCATAATGTTAGTAGCATCAAAGGAGATTGTGTTTGCAATGGCATTTTATGCAAAGATTCAGGCTTTGACAGAATAGTACAATTGCAATAGCTTATGCTGTAGGCAAGACATAAATATAGATTGGTACATTCTTATATTCCATTATACTCCAACAATCTCTTCATTCTTTGAGCCTGACCATCAACCCACCTGAAAGGGTCTTTCCTGTGGAGCATTTGTATATTTCCCTAAGCCCTATCACACATTTTCTTCAGCCCATATTTGTGTACTTTGCTCCAAAATCCCCCTTCTAAGCTCCTCGATATTAATAACTTTCTCTCCTCCTTTAAATCCCGACCCTTAAATCCCAATAGCATTTATTTGGTTCAGCATTCATGTCGTTTGTAGACGTTGGTGTGTTTGCTGAGATGGGCGGTTTGATAGCAGACATTACGTCCCCTTATTAGGTGACATATAAATTCAAAACAGCATAAGACAACAGCACTTCACAGGAGGCTGCACAGCACTGAGGATGTCACATTGTAAGGGGACAAAACACCTGTTATCAAAGCTCCCAGCTTGGCGAACATACCAACATCTACAGCCAGCACACAAGCTACAAATCTTCACTCAAACCCTGAATTCATGTCATTTATTATTGTTTCTCTATGCACATTTCTAGGATTTATTTCTATATTATTAGTATGATGTAAGGTTTTTGCTGTTTGAGGCCTGCTTAGACACCAGGTTTATAATGATTGTGGAAGAATTATTAAATTGTGAAAGTTACTGTCCTTCCTCTAACCACACGTTTCCCATGTGGATCAGGTTTATGGTGAAGACTCATGGCTCTCCTACTGCTCTAGACATCATTCATTTCCTTAATGGTTACTGTACAGAAAATGATAGCACCATTTGCCTAAATAGTCTAATGAAAATAGTGGGGAAACATATTATCTATGTAGTTAACTTATTCAATGTTTTGATGGGTGTGCAAACTCTAATCCCTAAGCAATTTTTTAAGGTAGTTCGTAACTGAAAGTAACTAAGACTTCTGGTGTGGTGTTAAACTGCTTGTAACTCCGGGCTTTTGAGAAATAGACAGAGGTTTCAGTTCGTTACAGGAACAGAAACTGGTTGAAACCAAAGGCCAGAGCTTTGAAATGGTCTCCGCAGTTCAGTACAAGCAGACCATGGAAGGTTAAAGAAAGGAAGCACAAAAATCGTTTCTGGAATTGGAGAAAAGTACAGTTACTCCTCCTGCTTCAGTTATTCTCAAATTGATTTAATTTATTATTGTCACATGTACCTAAGTATAGTGAAAAGTTTTGTTTTGCTTTCAGTACAACATATCATTACATAGAAAGACACAAAGATGATAGGGTAATTTAACAGAATGAGGTACGCAAAGTCATGGCTGCAAAGGTGTCCAAAAAGCAAGATCAACATTAGATTTGTAATTTGAGAGGTCCATTCAGCCATCAAATATCAGCGGGGAAGAAGGTATCCTTGAACCTGTTGGTACGTATGTTTAAGCTTTTGTATCTTCTGCCTGACAGAAGGGGTCGGAAAGATTATAACTGGGTTGGGAGGGGTCTTTGATGATGTGGCTGCCTTTTCATGGCAACAAGAGATGTAGATGGAATCAATAGATGGAAGGTTGGCTTTTGTGATGGTCTGGGCTGTGTTCACAACTTTCTGTAGTTCCTTTTGGTCCTGGGCAGAGAAGTTGCCGTACCAAGCCACTATGCATCCAGATAGAATGTTTTCTAAAGGGAATGATCACCTAAAGCCTGCCATTTTTTCTGTGAAAACTGTGTGCTGTTGGGATTCTGGTTGGTTGGAAGCAGCTGCCAGAAGTGGAGCAGTAGGTAAATTCTATGTGAAGAAATGTACTAGAACTCTAGCTGAGGAAGATAAATTTTTGAAGCACTTTGTGGCTGGACACGGTGCCATACACTTTCAGTGATCTGTCTGGTGTATCTGTAAGATCTATCTTTATTCTATACAACACTTTAAATAATCGTAATAGTTTGACTGCTATTTGCCTGTTAATTTACGTTGATTTTGGTTTGACTTTTAAATATATAAGAAGTGAAATCATGTCTGTTGGGTTTTTCATTACAAATGTGTGATAAGTTCATTTCTTTCAGTTTGTGGTTCCATTGGGATTGTGAAAAATAGCAACACTAGCTGCATTTAAAAAATCACTTTGCATGAAGTACTCTCTTTTTCCAATATCTCTCTCCCGTATGTCCCAACCATATGTCAATTTCGTAGGCAAAATCTATGGTCCTTTGGGATTCCTGGGAGAATATTTTGTAGAATTAATATCTAGTTGTTGGATTTGAATCGTAAATGCAGGGGGCTGTTCCATTTAATATCTGGTCAGAATTGGATTGTTGGCAGTCTAACTCTTGCAGTGCCCTGTTTCTTTGTATTTTTCAAACAAAAATTGGTGTCATAAAAGAACAACTCTTTGTTGTGGCCAATTCACATGATGCATTTTCTAATTCCATTCAACAATTGTGTTCTTATTTAATACTCCCATCCCTGAGGATGCTTGCATTCAATTAGAGTACAAGTTTTGCATTTTTATTGCTCCTTTTACAATCTTAGAACTTCTCAAAGCAATTTTAGTCAATTATGTACTTTTGATGTGTAGCCACTGTTGTAATGCAGAGAACTTAGCAGCTTCCCCCAGCAAGGTCTCACCACAGCAATGTAATAATAATCAGGCAATTTGTTTTAATAATGTTGGCTGTGATTAAATGTTGGTAGGACAGTGAGAAGAGCCTCCATTCCCTACACTTCTTCAAAATATTCATAGAAGATCAATTAGTTGCACCGAAGAGGAAGAAAGTGAGGCCGCAGTTAAAATCTCACCTGGAAAGTGACACCTCCAATAATGCAATGATATTACACTGAAATGTCCTAGCAAAAAAAGTTTAGAAAAATATGAGAGGATGATCTCACAGAAACCTATAAAATTCTAACAGGACCAGATGCAGTAAATGCAGGAAGGATGCGCCCACTGATTGGGGAAATCAGAAACAGGAGTCACAACGTAAGGACACGGGATAGGCTGTTTAAGACTGCAGTGGAGAGAAATGCCTTCACCAGAGAATGGTGAGCATGTGGAATACTCTGCCACAGAAAGCAATTGCGACCAAAACATTGGGAGGAATTAGAAATAGTTCTTAGGGCTAAAGGGATCAAGTGGCACGCGGAGAACGAGGGAACAGGGCATTGAGTTGGATGATCAGCCATGATCATATTGAATAGAGGAGCAGGCTCAAACAGTTGAATGGCCTACTTTTGCTTCTATTTTCTGGTATTTTTTCTGTCACTCAAGTTTACATATACAAATATTTGGGCTGAGATATACCATTGATATTGACATATAAATTGACCTTTGAGGCCTCAGAAAATCCCTTGAAAGATGGAGGCCAATTTACATGCCAAATATAAAAGTGAGAAGTCACATGACACTAGATTATAGTCCAACAGGTTTATTTGAAATCACACAGGCTTTCAGAGCGCAGCCCCTTTGTTGGGTGCAGTTAGCGAGCAGAGCAAACGGAGCCAGACTTTATAGGCAGAGAGATCAAAGGCAGAGAGATCAAAAGATCATAAAACTGGCGTGAGTGGAGTGTCAGATAATAACTCTCTGCAGTCTAATTCTTGCAGAATCAGTCGCATTCTCGGATACATGCATCACCGTCAAGGACAGACACATCAGCACCTCACTCTACCACAAGCCCATGGATAATCTCACGATGCTGCACTTCTCTGGCTTCCACCCTAAACATGTTAAAGAAGCCATTCCCTACGGACAAGCCCTGTGCATACACAGAATCTGCTCAGATGGGGAGGAACGTGACAGACACCTGAAGGTTTTGAAGGACACCCTCATAAGAAGGGGATACGCTGCTCAACTGATCGATCACCAGTTCTGATGTACCACAGTGAAACACTGCATCCTCAGAAGACAGACACAGGATACATCCGATAGGGTACCCTTCGTCTTCCAGTACTTCCCTGGAGCGGAGAAACTATGCCATGTCCTTCACAGCCTTCAACATGTCATCAATAACAATGAGCATCTCACCAAGATCTTCCCTACACTTCCACTTCTCACCTCAAACAACAGCCAGACCTTAAACAGACCATTGTTCACAGCAAACTACCCAGCCTTCAAGACAACATTGACCTCAAAACCACACAACCATAGCAACCTCTGTAAGACATGTCAGATCATTGACATGGATACTACCATCACATGTGGGAATACCATCCGCCACATACACCACAGATACTCTTGTGACTCAACCAATGTTATCTATCTCGTACGCTGCAGGCAAGGATGCCCTGAGGCATGGTATATTGACGAAACAATGTAGACGCTATGACAACAGATGAATGGATATTTCCCAACAATCGCCAAACAGGAATGTTCCCTCCCAGTCGGGGAACACTTCAGTGGTCAAGGACATTCAGCCTCTGATCTTCAGGTAAGTGTCTTCTAAGGCGGACTTCGAGATACACAATAACACAGAATCGCCAAGCAGAGACTAATAGCCAAGCTCCATACCCATGAAAACGGCCTCAATCGTGATCGTGGGTTCGTGTCATGCTACATATGACCCCACCGCACTGTTCTGTAAAATCCTCCTTACTCTCCTGTTTTGACAGCATCACCTAGGTAATTGTTATGACCTCTCTACCTGAATTAGTTTGTATAGTTTTGAATTTGGAATGCGATGCCAGTCATTTGGTTTGTCTCCAGCACCACCTTATTTGTAATTCTTTGTAATTATCTCTCTGTCTCACTTAATCGGATTATAGGTCATTCCTTCGTTGGTTATTCAGCTGTTGACACTTTACTCACCATCTAACACTGCTGCTCACCTGCAGAGACTTATTATCTGACACCCCACTCGCAGTAGTTGTATGATCTTTGTTCTCTCTGCCTATAAACTCTATGTCTGCATGCATTTCTCTCTCACTGCACCTGACGAAGGGATTGCCCTCCAAAAGCTTGTGTGATTTCATGTAAATCTGTTGGACTATAACCTGTGTTGTGAGACTTCTGACTTTGTCCCACCCTGTCCAACACTGGCACATCCAGATCAAATATCGGAGTGAAAGTAGATGTGGATGGCAGCCATCTTTGTTGTTCACTATGCAGGATCTGCTTTCTATGGACATGTCTTAAACTCTAATGCACTTTCAAACACATCCCATCTATATCTCCTGCCTGATTTCTCATCCTTAGTTACAAAGTAAACGAAACAACATATTTGTGGAATGCAAATATAGCGCATTGTGGCTGAAAGAAAGTTGGAATCGCTGTGGTCTGAGTTTGTAGCCCAACTATTCTTTGGCGCCTGCCACCAAAAAGCCAACTTTATTAAAGGTACTTACATTCTTATGGAGTTAGGAGGAGCACAGGAGAAGAAGACGTCACTCAGAAGGGTCCCGACCTGAAACATCAACTTTCCTGCTCCTCTGATGCTGCCTGGCCTGCTGTGTTCCTCCAGCTCCACTCTGTGTTATCTCCGAGTCCAGCTTCGGCTGTTCTTACTGTCACTCAATGGCATGTTTTTTTTTTCCAGCATTAAACTTTTATTTCTGGATAGAAGACAAATTTATGAACCCGAAGACTTATTTGATGTTTAGGAGAACATCAGTGATACATTTTCCAAATTTATTGAAACAAAGGGTCAGGGAACTGGTTCTGGCCACATCACATACTTTCTGCAGCAAATTTCTTGTCTTTCATTGAAATACCACCATCTTTTGGTTTCCAGACAGTCAAAGCCCAGACATACTCCACAAAATACGTATCAAGACCCCCTTGGATATCCCAATGCAGGAATTGCCTGGCAAGTTTAACTTTCTGACATCCAGAGCAATCCAAAAAGTTTCCAAGTCTGTATTCATGCCCTCATTCATCTGCTACCCTGAATCTTTACCACATAGACAGATGGACATTGTAGCTTATCACCAAAATTGCTTAAACAGACTTCAGACCTTTAAATTCTTCACTCAGCAGAAAGCAGCAACTAGTGCTGATTGGAAGTGGATTATACGATGGCTTTCTACGCTCGTCCCATTATGGATTCCTGCTGTTGGTGAGACTTATAGGAAGACAGGCCCAAAGAATTGGAGGTAGGTAAGAAGGTAACTTTTTGTCTGATCTCCATTTGAAATCAGGATTTCAATACAGATCAGAAGATTTCGACCTTAGGTAGAAAGAGTGTAATGCAGAATCTTTCCCAATTTGCCATTGCAACAGAATACAAATGGTAAGTGACCAGTAACACAGGAGCATTAGTTAAATGGCTATTTATTGGGAACCAGTACAATTCCTTTAAGGGTGAGATGGTGATGTAGAGCAAAGACATTAGCCTACAGGTCCAGCCTAGCATTTTGGAGACATAGGTTCAAATCCCGCCATGGCATCTTGTAGAATTTAACTTCAATAAATATATCTGGATTTTAAAAAAAACTAGTTGCAGTAATGGTTACCATGAATCCAATGTTGATTGTCACACAAAAAGAAATCTGATTCATTAATGTCCTTTACAGAAGGAAATCGACCATCCTTACTGGGTCTGGCCTACATGTGACCCCAGACACACAATAAAGAGGGCTCTGCCCTCTGAAAAGGCTTATAATTTCAAGGATAATTAGGGATAGGCCACAAATGATTGGATTGTCAAAAGGATAAAAGAAAGAAAAGTAACTTATGGATAGGTAAGTAAACAACTGAAGTCAGTGAGGGCAGGACAAAATGGGTAACTGTGGTTACTGCAAGACAGCAGTCTCAAAGGCTTAATCAAAATAACGCAAGGACAGAGACTGAGCTCAGTCTTTATTTCAGTACAATGTGACGTACAAGAAAGAATGCATAGAAAAATGTCGTGGGGTCTTGGCAGGAACACATTTGCCGCCTCTGCTGCACGAAATATTATACTTTACAAAGAGTAGCATTAAAAGAAAGCATTGTCAAGCACAGTCGTTCCTTTTCAGTAAGCAATTACATTTCCAACCATCCTGGAGAACAATTTTCCTTTTATAAGTGTCCCATTGAGCTGATCTGTCTGGTTTTAGGCAGTATAAATATCATGTGATGTTTTGTAATTGAACATGCTCGCCACTTCTGACATTCTGCCTCGCCCTGAGATTGTATGGTTCCGATACTCACATAAAATGAGCTAATAAAGTACAAAAAGAAAGCAGTATTTACGGGCAGAACTCTGCAAGAATGCTTAATTATAAAGCATCAGCTAATTACTAACCTGTCTGCATCCAGACTCCAGTTTGGTATTTATATATATAAAATTTTAAAAACTCAAGTATTATTATTTTTAACCATGCTTTTTTTTCCTGGAAATTGTCATTTGTGGCCCTGCTGTACAAAACAGAGGATGTCAGATGTGGGTAGGTATCTATCTGCTTATCTACACAAGCTTCTGCGGTCCTGTCTTAGTCACTCTGCTACACATCCTACCACGCTCAGCACGGTGGGTGACAAATCACCGAGACTCAGTGATCATGCTAGAAAATGAGCAGTTCACCAGTCCATGCTTTTTGTGTGGCATCGCCGCAAACAATAGCAAAACAAGTCGTGTGGCCTGCTATAAGATTATTGTTTCAATGCAAACACAAATGCAAAAGGATACAAAACACAATTGCTTATGTTATGTTCTTTTGACTATTACATAGGAGAGAAGAAAGTATATAATATATTTTTACTGAGCAATATTTTAACACTATGTTGATGGAATATACTCACAAAATTATTGCACACTATGCTGCAATTAATCAAACATAATAAATGCAATTCTATAATAATTTAGCTAGACATATTCACAATATAGGGAGGAATTCAGAAGGATAATTTTGTTAAATTATGTGTCAAATGCCCCTAATGTTCAGCTGTGCACTATTCCTAGGCAAGACTCAATGAACACATTTATAGAATTAACACTAAACTAAATTTTACGGTATTGTTCATTTTGCAGAGATAGGTTATCTGCAAACAGAAGGATACATAATGTTCTTAAAAGTATCTCCATTTATGTGGAACTTTCGTCCATTGCTCCCTCTTTCTGTGTGATCTGTTACTTACCCTATGTACATTCTCCCAACACAGTACCTTAATAGATTTAGAACTATGTTAAAAAAATTGTCCTGTTCAGCTTATTTTGTTGCACATTCCGCAATGAAAAGTCACAGTGTACAAAAGAAGGTGCTTGGGCCATAGCCACACAGAGGCGACTTCTATGTGAGGGTTTCTAATGTATTGTACAGTTGACAAGGTGAATATGTTGATGTCAAATACCAGAGTTTCATCTCCAAAACAAGATAAAAAGCAAAGCTTTCCACTTTTCTGTACTGTAGCAAAACTGTATTTCAATGTGTGGCAATCCATTCATAGTCTCACATGCTTACTGTCACATATTTATCTAAATATTTCAATAACAAAAATCTATCTAGAATTATTTGAATTTGATCTCATTGTAACTATACAACTCAACAGTGAAAATTTCTCCCATGAGCAATTTGTTTCATGAGAAAGGGTTTATTAATTACCTTCCTGCTGCGTCAATAGCTGTTCATAATCTTAATCAATGATTTGAATGTAGAGACAAATTGTAATGTTTCCAGATTCACTGACGCTACTAAACTGGGTGAAAACCTAAGCTGTGAGAAAGGTACAAGAGCTAAGAAAAGGTTAAAACATAACAGATGGAATATAATGTAAATAAGTGTGAAGATTTCACTTTAGTAGAAAAAAAACAGAAAGGCAGAACTTATCTTAGAAACTCCAAAATATGTAGCGCCCAGGAAACATATGTATCTATTGAAAGCAAAATACATTTCAAAAGAGATAGTTTAGGCCAGCATTTTGCAATAACAATGATGATTAAATTAACAATGCTTACAGTATCATATAGCATCTCATTATATCTTGACAGCAACCTCTGCTGGCCGCATCTGTGTGTTTAATTATGAAAATGCAGAACTTGCTGTCAGAGATGACCAAATCCTCCACAAGGTGTGCTGCAACTGTCTTCACTGAAAGACTTTGCGTGGAAGTACATGCAATGACGTGAACTTGGGGTCCTTGCCCATCAGTTCTCCACAATCGACCATTCCTTAAAGCATTAGAGCAGATGCATTCAGGAATGAGTGATTTTTAATATTTTAAAACTTACTACCAAAAATCTCTCCAATCTGAAGTTTTAATTAATGTAGAAACATGGAAAATAGAAGCAGGAGAAGGCCATTTGGCCCATTGAACATACGTCACCATTCAGCATGATCACCGCTGATCTCCTATATTAATGTGTGATGGGAGAATAACCCAGTCTGGATGCTTGAGGTATCTTTAAACGGGTCTCCTTTATTCGAGCATATGCAGGCAAGTCAAAGTGACGTCAAGTTTAAGTCAGAGATTTATAAGTTGATAGGTTAAACCTTTATTTGCATGTGGTTAGAACTGATTTATTTGTTAAAAAAAAGACAGCAGTTTCTTGTTAAGTACAGAAACTTGGTCAGTATTTTCAAATAACCTGGATTCATCAGACAGGGATGCTGGGGACTTCGAGTAATTTGATTAAGCCCTAGACTTTTCTGACAATCCCAGGAGTAGTGGGGCCTGAGCAATAGCACAATTCTGCAAGCTGATGGCAACAACACCGCAAACATTTGTCTGCAATCCACACACCACGGTGAATTGACATTATATCACTGCTCCTTCACTGTCACTGGATCAAAGTCCTGGAGCTCCCTCCCTACCAGCCTTTTGGATGTATCTACACCAATTGGACTGCAGCAAGTCAAGAAGGTAGCTCAGCACAACCTTCTGAAGGGCAGCTAGGGACGGGCAATAAATGCTGGCCTAGCTAGTGAAGCTCATATGCCCTGAATGAGTTTTAAAAAGTAATACAAAGAAAACTTCCTGGAGCTGTGTCTGATCCTTCCTCAGCAGGGGGAGCACTGTTGACTCAGGAGCAAATGGCTGCATATTACACAGTCTTCGTTCCAGGTATAAATTAACTGAAAGCAACTGAATCAGAAGTTAGTATAGTACCACCATTATTCCAATATTTCTATGCTTTCAACTGTAGTTAGTTCTTGGCAGAAGCATGAAAAGTGATTTAAAGGCATTCTGGAGGACACGAGTGAGTTAATGATCTGTTTGGATCGCTGGATACCAGTGAAAGAAATATGATTGATGATGTTTTATACTACAAACTTAGCACTTTCAACCCTAATTTGTAAGGTGAAACTCTAAACTCTGCATGGATTTTACTTTGTGACTGATAGATCTGAAGCTATAGGTCCAAACTTTACAGGCTACATTCCTTGCCTCAGCTGAACTATCTAATTACACATCGTTGCTGGATAAAGTTCCCAGCAAAGATTGCCAAGCCTATAAAATTACCCCTATCATTTTTTTTTGCAGTTGAATGTTCCAGGGTTCAAGATTTTCTCACAAATTCCTAACTGAATTTTAATCTTTAATAGTTCCAATCATTATTTAGCATAACCCAACATAATTCCAAAGTCCTTTAAAGTTTTTTTTTTATTTACCACACATGTTTGGTCTGGTTTGATTCAATACCATCGTGTTCCTCAAAGCTAAGATCAAAATAACGAGGCTGATTTTATCTCAGAAACAAAATCAGAAATAGCTAGAAAAACTCAGCAATAATCTTTCTTCTCCAGAGCAGAGACATTAACTCTGCTTTCTCCCCACAGATGTTGCAAGACCTGCTGATTCTTTTTCCAGGAATTTCTGATTTTGGTTCTGATTTCTAGCATCCACTGTTCATTTTCTTGACTTTATCTTATGTGCGTTCAGACATGAGACAAAAACCCTCATGGAATTGGATGTAATATCCAGGGTTTTTTAATTAGTTGGTCTCGTTAGCATTTGGAAGAGCTGTCTCCACTTTAGGAGGTGTAAGGTTATATTAGATAGGTAGGAGAGGAAGGCAGTAGTCCCTGACCCAAACTGGCACTGGCGGCAAGGTTTGAAAGGAAGTATTGGCGATGAGAGGAAGAAACAAGACTAAAACTGAAGAGGCAACGGAGATTTTTTTTCAGATTTGGGAGCGTTCATGTTGTTCCTCACGCAGCAGAAATCTTGAGAATCATTAAATAAAAACACCTTCCATGCCTATTCTGACCACTACAGTGAATCGCATCATGGAGCTAAATCTCTATTGCAGTGCTGATGCCATCCGTAAACCACAGAATCTGAACAGAAAATTCTCCACCGTGTGGATGCAGTGATCTCCCACGCCTGATTTAAGGTGCATTTCAAAGGCGCCTGGTAAAAAGACGGCACAAATAGCCATTTTAATCATCCACCTGCCTTGTTCGTGCCAGGCAACGTGGGTTAAAATCTATCCCAATAAATTTGTCACAGTGTCAGCTTCTGATTGGTCTTTTGCCATTATGTTAATGTGTCACTCTTCACTGTAAATTAATTCAGGCCAGAAGGCATATCCTCCTAAAAGTATATCCCTTTGAACAACTTTTCATCATTGCCCAACTTTAGGCTGTGGGGCAGCCTTTGACCTTCTATGACTAAATTGCCTCTGATTACACATCTAGGAACCCAATAGGGGTCATTTTTTCTTTCAAAAACAACAAGTTATATTTGTATATTTTCTTTAACAAAATAAAAGTGTTCCCAGCCACTTCACAAGAGCATTATAAAACAAAATAAATGGATGATATATTGTCATCGTTATTCATGAATACAGCATGCACATATTATCATACTTCCTTTATCTATTCTATACATGTCTAGACAGGAAGTATTCAGGGCTCTTCAGCTATACAAACCATCACAATACTATCTCCAACCTGTATCCATACAGATAGATAAATGTTTCTAGCTGCAATTACTGGAAAGATCATGATGATTGTGATTCTCCTCCCTTGTTATGACAGTATGACGCCGATGGTACACCATTGTTATGAAATATATACAACGAAAGAACTGCGGATGCTGTAAATCAGAGACAAAAATAGAAATTACTGGAAAAGCTCAACAGGCCTGCCAGCATCTGTGGCAAGAAATCAGAGGTAATAGTTCAGGCCTGGTGACCCTTCCTCAGAACCCAAAACCTCACTCAACCCGAAATGTTAACTTTGATTTCTCTCCACAGATGCTGCCAGATTTACTGAGCTTTTCCAGCAATTTCTATTTTTGTCATCATTCTTAGGAACCCCGGAAGACTCGTTACTTAGTGTAGACCAAGAATTATATTTTTGATCTTTCTAGATCTGTGACTATTTATCTCATCATGCGGTACATTTAACCTTTAGTGGTTTTGTTAGGGGGTGGCACGGTGGTTAGCACTGCTGCCTGACAGCACCAGGGTCACAGGTTCAGTTCCAGCCTTGGGTGACTGTTTACACATTCTCCCTGTGTATGCATGGGTTTCTTTGGGGTGATCGGGTTTCCTCCCATCGTCCAAAGGTGTGCAGGCTAGGTGAATTAGTCATGGTAAAGGTGGGGATAGAATCGGGGTCTGGGTGGAACACTCTTCAGAGGGTTAGTGCAAACTTGATGGGCCAAATGGCCTTCTTCTGCCCTGTAAGGATTCTATCATTTTTCCTTTTTTCTGCAGTTACCACTATTTACCAGTACACTTGGAGGTAGTTAAGTTAATTACATCAAAAATAATTTCCACCTGCGTATTTGCCATCATTACCCCTCTGAAATTGACAGCAACTTCCGAAGTCTGCATATGCAGATATTAAACATGGAAATCAGGAAGTTGCTGTCAGCGGATTCGCACTTAAAGTGTCATAATCTGCAAGGTTATCAATCAAGAGGTGTAAACTGATTAGGCTGGATAGATCTTTCTTCACTGCCACAGTCATGATGGATTGAATTTGAACTTCTATATTAAACCCGTTTGTAAGTTCCATAATTTATTTTGCTTTATTTATTTAATAAAAAGTTCAGTGCTATTTACTTTGTGATTTGCCGTACATGAGAATATTTCAATTTGATGGGGACTACTTCCCCTACTTGGTGATATTATTGTTGCATTTGGATCCAGGGAATAGAAATTGGGAATAAGCGTGTCACATCGGGTTCCAAATCACTGTGGAAAGCTCTTTGCAAGGTAAGGCACAAATGCCAACTTTTCACCACTAACCATAAAATCTGGACTGGTGCCCTAATTACTTATTTCTGTTATCATCTCTCCTTTCTTCTGCACAATGGGTCTTCACTCTTTCAGAATCTATATATTCAGGCTGTTATTTTGGCTCAAATACTTGACTTGTTTCAGTAAGATGGTGTAACACATTGGTACTCAGGATGCATCATGACATTTTTTGAGAGTTTGGAAACCACAATCGCTCTGTACATGCAAAGTTCCCATGGCCATTTCGTTAGTCTAAAAGCCTTTTAATACTGACTATCCAAGCTCGCATATAGTTAGAAAATGGCTTTTCCCTTGTGAGAACATGAATATTTGGAGACGTAATCACTTTCAGATGCATACAACTGGCACATTCAGCTTAGTGATCTGGGGCACCGCAAGATTAAACAGATTCTTTAAACAAAAATAACTGAGTTTTTTTTTAGGAAATGCACCAGAACAATCACATAAACCTGATTAATCCAATTATTACCGCAATTGCAGGTGGGCAACTTCATTTGCACTACTAAATTTCGAGCTGACAGGTTGTAACATCATAGAGTGACCTATTTCCAGTTACTCACAATATTACAAATACAGACTGTAATGGATCAGTTAGCTTATTTGAAGGATGTAAATCAGTTTTCTTTTCCGAATAAAGGTACCAGGAATTTAAAAATTGAGGTTAGGTCATTTTATTAGTTGCAATCTCTTACATAGAATTGCATTTCTCCAATTACTGGAAGATGGAAACTTGTTAGCCTCAAGCATCATATTTTTAACAAAATATTTACACAAAGACAAGTGCGGATATAGAGGCCATTTAAACAATCTAGGCTCTTCTTCATCTGAGCATCAAATTTTCAACTTTTTCAGATTTTGCCTCAATTCCCCCCAAACTTTCAAAGCGTTTCAGATATTAATTACTCCATTTAAAAATATGTTTTCAAATACTAATTCTGAACTTGTGAGTAATTGCAGATGTTGATATTGATATCTTTGACTTTCTGGGCGTGATTTGACTTGAACTGGATTGGCCTTTACCACTTATCCTCATGGCTTGATATTATATATTATGGTTTATCCCATTTCAATTCTCTCAAGATTGATCACTGCAATTTTTTTCAAACTAACCCTATGACCATGCCTTCTAACATTAGAGTTTCAACTTTCTACCTTCAGCAAAATTGAGGCTGCGCTTACTACTAATACTGGCAAGAAACTGTGTGACTTTGCTAAAGTCATCTAAAGAAGCTGTCCTTCTTCGCCTGAATAAATACCCCTCATGAGAACAACTGGCTCAAACATCAGCATCATAAAATTGACCATTTATTTAATGAGAGCGAGTGCTGACATTAGTAAAAACTCCACAAATGCAGTGGAAGATGTTTTTGATCCACAGAAAACCTACCAGTAAAACCTACCATAAGGGTGACCTGCTGGTTCAGGGATTAGCACTGCCACCTCACAGCGCCAGGGACCCAGATTCGATTCCACCCTCGGAAGACTGTGTGGAGTTTGCACATTCTCCCTGTGTCTGCCTGGGTTTCCTCCGGGTGCTCTGGTTTCCTCCCACAGTCCAAAGATGTGCAGGTTAGGTGGATTGGCCATGCTAAATTTCCCATAGTGCCCAGCGATGTGCAGGCTAGGTGGGTTAGCCATGGGAAAGGCAGGTTTGCAGGGACAGGATGGGGGGGGGTTGGGTCTGAGTGGGATGTTCTGCAGAGAGTCAGTGTTGACTCAATGGGCTGAATGGCCTGATTCCACACTGTAAGGATTCCATGAAAATCACAAGTACAAGCTGCACAGGGCACATCTGAGTGATTGAATGTGGTCCCAAGTCCACAGAACGAGGGAGAAAACTTAGACTACAGCTCCACCACAGAGTGCTGGTGTGGGTGCACAGAATGTAAAGCAGGAGTGCTGTGATGAGGGGAAGGAGGTGTCTCTTTTATTTTCCTTTCTTTTTCTACCTGTTACAGCCTCCAACAAATCCATACATTGGGGCAGAGGAAGGAGCTGATTAGCAATTGCAACTACTCTATTTATTCTTAATGCATTATACAGCAGGAAAAGATACGTATTCCTCACATCAAATCCCACCTACAACTGTCCCCTACCAAGTTTAATGCAAATTGATCTATTTTTGGTAGCTTGTACTGACATGTTGGCGTTGCACACAAATTTCTAACAATTAACATGTTGCATTCTGTCCTCAAGCACAAGTCAAAACCAAAGTAAAAGAAATTGCTTCAGAGATAGTAGGAACTGCCAATGCTGGAGAATCTGAGATAACAAGGTGTAGAGCTGGATGAACACAGCAGGCCAAGCAGCATCAGAGGAGCAGGAAAGCTGACGTTTTGGGTCTGGACCCTTCTTCAGAAATGGGGGAGGGGAACAGGGTTCTGAAATAAATAAGGAGAGAGGGTGAGGTGGATGGAAGATGGATAAAGGAGAAGATAGGTGGAGAGGAAACAGACTGGTCAAAGAGGCGGGGATGGAGCCCGTAAAGGTGAATGTAGGTGGGGAGTTAGGGAGGGGATAGGTCAGTCCAGGGAGGACAGACAGGTCAAGGGGACAGATGAGGCTGGTAGGTAGGAGATGGGCGTGGGGCTTGAGGTGGGAGGAGGGGATAGGTGGGAGGAAGGACAGGTTAGGGAGGCGGGGACAAGCTGGGCTGGTTTAGGGATGCGGTCGGGGTAAGGGAGATTTTGAAGCTTGTGAATTCCACATTGATACCATTGGGCTGCAGGGTTTCCAAGAGAGATATGAGGTGCTGTCCCTGCAACCTTCGGGTAGCATCGTTGTGGCACTGCAGGAGGCCCAGGATGGACATGTCGTCCAAGGAGTGGGAGGGGGAGTTGAAATGGTTCGCGACTGGGAGGTGCAGTTGTTTAGTGCGAACCGAGTGTAGGTGTTCCACAAAGCGGTGTCCAGGCCTCCGCTTGGTTTTCTGCCCCTACACCTCCCCCCTTACCCCCATCCCAGGCCCCAAGAAGACCTTCCACATCAATCAGATGTTCACTTGCACATCTGCTAATGTGGTATACTGTATCCGCTGTTCCCGATGTGGCCTCCTCTACATCAGGGAAACCAAGTGGAGGCTTGGGAACCGCTTTGTGGTACACCTACGCTCGGTTCATGACAAACAACTGCACCTCCCAGTTGTGAACTATTTCAACTCCCCCTCCCACTCCTTGGGCGACATGTCCATCCTGGGCCTCCTCCAGTGCCACAATGACCCCACCCGAAGGTTACAAGAACAGCACCTCATATTTCGCTTGGGAACCCTGCAGCCCAATGGTATCAATGTGGACTTCACAAGCTTCAAAATCTCCCCTCCCCCTACCGCATCCCAAAACCAGCCCAGCTCGTCCCCGCCTCCCTAACCTGTCCTTCCTCCCACCTATCCCCTCCTCCCACCTCAAGCCCTCCTCCCATCTCCTACCTACCAGCCTCAGCCCGCCCCCTTGACCTGTCTGTCCTCTCTGGACTGACCTATCTCCTCCTTAACTCCCCACCTACACTCACCTTTACTGGCTCCATCCCCGCCTCTTTGACCTGTCTGTCTCCTCTCCACCTATCTTCTCCTTTATCCATCTTCTACTGCCTCCCCCCTCTCCCTATTTATTTCAGAAACCCCTTCCCCTCCCCCATTTCTGAAGAAGGGTCCCAACCTGAAACGTAAGCTTTCCTGCTCCTCTGATGCTACTTGGCCTGCTGTGTTCATCCAGCTCTACACTGTGTTATCTTTCACTCCAGCATCTGCAGTTCTTACTATCTCTAAAGTGGGGGAGAGGCTTCTAAATATCAAATGATAAGTGACACATTCACAGCCATTTGCAGGGACGCCAAAGCAATGGGAGATAAATGGAGAACAGCGTTCTGTGATAACCGTGAGCTGTTGGACATTGTTCACTGTTCGGTTTCACTCGAAACTGCAATGTAAGCGGAATCATATTAGATACAATTGAACTGGTCTGAAGAAGACCAGAACAGTTCCATCCAACACTTCAGATGTGGCAGGAAGTGTGATTCCTACCTAGCAGGGGAGAGACCATGATCAGGAAGGTGGTTCTCCCAGGATAGGTCTAAGCTGAGAACTTTTTCATCGGAAGATCTCGAGATCATCACTGAATTGTAGTTGTGAGTATAAGTTGGAGGATCGTCAGTCGAGCTGAGCTGCAATTGGTGAATCTTTATGCTGGCTGTGGCCTAACAGTGACCAGTCAACCAGACCAATGGCCTCTGCCAGTGCCCACATGCCAGGCCAGAAGGTTTGCAATACTGTCAAGGTGATTTTGGAGAAGGTGGAGGAAGGATCGCTGGTTGACGGGACCTTCTTGGTGAAGAGAGTGCTCCTGGATTGCTGCAATTTCCAAGCAGCCGATAATTTCTTTCTGCAGGATTTCCCCAGCAGGGGCTACTTCGACATGACCTTCGGGAGCGTGAAGTAATGTGAGCGTCTCCCAACAGTATTTGAGGAGAAAGGAGCTAAGGGTCCCCTCTCCGTACATTGTTTGCTCTCCCTGAACAGAGGAGTCAGGTTGTGACAATCCGTATGTACAGCCCCCACATGCTGGCAGCAGAATGTCCTGACCTTCCTGGGCAAGTATGTACAGCTTGAAGGAGGCGGCATCGACATTGTGGACCCCTTCAGAATCCGGACCAGCTTTGCGATTGGTGAGCAGAGGAAGGAGCTGATTGGCAATTGCAGCTTTTCTACTTATTCTTAATGTAATATATAGCAGGTAAAGATACATATTCCTCACACCAAATCCCACCTACAACTGCCCCCTATCAAGTTTAACACTGTCATTGATGTACTTTTGGTGGCTAGTACTGACATGTTGGCGTTGCACACAAATTTCTAACAATTAATATGTTGCATTCTGTCTTCAAGCACGAGTCAAAACTGAAGTAAAAGAAATTGCAACGTAGATAACAGTGTGGAGCTGGAGGAACACAGCAGGCCAGGCAGCATCAGAGGACCTTTCTGAAGAAGGGTCCCAACCTGAAACGTAAGCTTTCCTGCCCCTCTGATGCTGCTTGGCCTGCTGTGTTCCTCCAGTTCCACACTGTGTTATCTCAGACTCCAGCATCTGTAGTTCCGGCTGTATCTGGGTGAGAAATTGCAACGTGCTTTGGGTCAACAATGAGCAACTGCACCATCTAGTGAGCAATGTGCAGCATTTACACCTTCTACATCACCAGAGTAAAGTGGGAGGGATAACACAGTTATCACAGTCAGGAGCTGGAGGAACACAGCAGGCCAGGCAGCATCAGAGGGGCAGGAAAGTTGACGTTGCTGACGAGGGAGCTGACTTATGCAAGGCTTCCTACAGTGTGTAGTGGGCAGTAAATCAGGGCACATGGCAGCAGATTGCAAAGTGACCCTCTGTAGAGCCACAAACAGGAGGACCACCGGACTAAGGACTGCAAGGAGTCGAAGAGCTGCAACCTGTGTGGGGAAGCAGGCCACCTGTACAAGGCCTGAACAAGACGGTGGGGGTGGGAGCAGGGGGAAGAGGGGGTGGGGGTGATGTTCAGATGGCCAGAAGTGGCAACACAAGGTGTGGACTCCCAAGGACAGTAAAGCACCAGCCCCCAGCAAGGAAACAGAAATGAGAGGCACCAAGAAGGAGGGACAGGCGAGAGAGGAGGAAAAGTTAGCTAGTGACCTGAGCTTCACCTAAACAGACGGAGTCAATGTAGGAGGAGGAAACGAAGGAGGCAGGGCAAATGGATACAACCTGAAAAGGAAAGTATGTCAGCCACCACAGGCCCACAGTAAAAGGTAAAGAGGCAGCTGCATGATGGACATACCAGCAGCTCCTCTGACCAACAAAGAAAGAGGCACAGCATCACGGGGGGGAGAAGGAGAGGGGCACCCCTCAACACAGAAACACTGGACATTGAGAGGGGCCCAATGAAGCCCAACCTCCGGCCTTCGGGAACCCACTGCACCACAGCTCCAGGCAAACAGGACTGGTGACAGTCCCACTAAGGAGCTGACCATGGCAGTCCCTCTGTCAGACTCAGAACCAGGCCTTCTGTCTTCATTCTCACCCTGAGGACACCTGATCAGGGCAAACCTCCATGGAGGAACAGGGTGGCCATATCAGTGCAGAGAGTGTTCAACGCTTCACCCACACCACAATGAGGCAGGGAATCCCCCCCAGTGACAGGACCATGGGTGAACCGACATTGGGTCAGTGGATAATTCGATAAACTCGAAAAATAGGTTTTAAAATTGCCAGTATTAACAAGAGTAGGGTTAAATCTACAAAATGATGTATCTCCACATTGGCTTACCTGGCCAACATCAAAGTGGACATCCTGTTTCTGCAGGAGCGTGGGTTACCGCACTCAGCAGCTACAGGAAATGGTCAAGTTTCTGGGCCCATGGGCCTTCGATCTGGTTGGGGGGGAAAATGATTGCCGTTCCTCCGGCTGGGGTATTCTGCTGCAAGGAGGCAACTTCACTTTCTCCAAAGCTAAGGACGTGGTGGGTGGGTGCCTCCTTGTAACAGATGTTAGGTACAGAAATGCTCCCCGACGCTAATTAATGTCGACACCCTGGTCGTAAAGAGTGAGCGGCTGCTGGCGATGTTCAGGCTGGTCAGTCTGGCCAGAGACTTCATCATCGATGCAGATGGACAATCCGGAGGGGCTGGCAGCAAACTGGACTCCACGTCCAGATTCCTGATGGAAACCATTAAAGCAGCCAAGCTGCATGATGTTTTCAGTGCCCTTGCCAACAGAACACAGCGTACATGCACCTGACAATGGCCAGAGGGGTCCATCCGCTCAAGGATAGACTTCCTGTTTGTGTCCCGCACATTCTCAGTCAGATCTACTGATGTCAAACTGGTGTTCTTCTCTGATCGCTGTCTTGTGCGGACAGGCTGTTGCCTACAGGATGACCTGCGAGCTGACAAGGGAACGTGGAAGCCAGACATAAAACTGTTGACCCCAGTAAGCATTAAGGAGCCCAAAAGGGATTACACAGGTTGGAGAACTGTGAAGCCCCTCTTTGAGTCTCCAGCAGACTGGTGGGAAACAGTCAAGGGGAACATCAAGAGGTTCTTTATCCTCACAAGTGTTCAGAAGGTGAGAGAGAAACAGGGAAAACTGTCCAAACTCCAGAAAACTATGCAGAACCTGCTCTTGCTGCAGATCATAGGACGCAACATTGTGGAGGAGCTCCAGGAGGTGAAGATCCAGCAAGTCCTGTTCTTTACCTTGGAGGCTTCCAAGACAATTATCCAGTCCAGGGTCTGCACCATGGAACAGGATGAGACGTGCTCGGGTTTCTTCTTTCAAAAGTTACACAGGGAGAGCTCTGTGCTTAGCAGCCTGAAGGAAGAAGATGGTTTGATAAGATCATCTCAGTCTGACATACTGAGGATCACCCGATCCTTTTATGACAGACAGAATGACATGAAGCCCACAGACAGCGCAGCCCCTCAGTCATTCCTGTTCTCTATGACAGAGGTCTTGGACGACAGCACACGGGGCAGGCTGTTACCTCTGGATGAGCTGACCAAGGCCCCTCGAGTCCTCAGAAAAGAATAAAATTCCCAGAAGCAATGGCTTACTGGCCGAATGTATTCAGCTCTGAGGGAGTTGATTGACCAGGACCTGATGGAGATTTATGACAGTATGCTTCGGGCAGGTAGCATGTGTGAATCCATGAGGAAAGGTACCATCGCCCTCATCTACAAACAGGAGGGGGAGAGGTTGGAAATTAGAAATCGGTGAAAGATTTCACTGCTGAATGCAGACTACAAAATCCTTTCTAAGGTCATTGCCAGCCAGGTCAGGTCTGCTCTAGGATCAGTGATTCACCCTAACCAAACCTGTGCTGTACTGGGCAGGACATTCCTTAAGAACCTCATGCTTCTCAGGGATACGATCACCTATATGCAGAATAAGGGAGTGAACACCTGCATCATCAGCCTGGTCTTGGAGAAGGCTTTTGACAGGATATCGCACACCTACGTGCAGGATGTGCTCTCCAAAAGGCACTCTGGGGAGGGAATTTGCAATGTAATTTGACTGGGCTCCACACCAACATTGTTAGTGCAGTCTCAACCAATGAATGGGAATCGGAAATCTTCCCCATCCAGAGTCATGCAGAGCTGCCCACTCTCTCCTGCTGTTTGTGTGCTGAGTCCATCAGAAAGGATATAAACCTGAGAGGGGTGACTATTCCAGGCAGCAGAGGCCTACAGGTCAAAGTCTATACATGGGTGATGTTGTCGTTTTCTGCCCAAATCCACAGTCAATACGCAGACTCGTGAGCATCTGCGACCAGTTCGAAGTGGCCTCGGGAGCAAAGGTAAATCAAGGCAAAAGCGTGGCCATGTTCTGTGGTTACTGGGCTGATCAATCCTTTATCCCCTTCACCATCAGGACAGAATATCTGAAGGTGGGGGGCAATATGAGTCAGAGGGACTGGGGTGTGTGCAAAATCTTGGGAGGAATGTCTCGCCAAGGTGAGGCTTTTGGGTAAAAGCTTGGTCATCAGATGTGAGGCATTTTCTCTGTTGTTGTACGGGATGCAGTTCTGGCTCATTCCGAGAATCTGCGCTGTTGCAGTGACCTGAGCCATCTTTTAGTTCATCTGGAGGTCTAAGACAGACTGTGTCTGCAAGGACGCCATGTACTAAGCTCTGGATAAGTGGGGGAAGAACATACCCAACGCTGCCCTCACACTGATGGCCACCTTTGTGTGTGGCACCAAGCTGTGTGTAGACCCTCGGTACGCAAACACCAAGTGTCATTACTTACTGAGGTTCTAGCTGTCCCTGGTGTTGCGAAGGATGGGACTGGCCTTGCTGCCTCAGAACGCTCCAGGGAGTTGGACTGTTCCATATAAGCTGCCCTTCATGGAGAAATTCGCAAAGAAAAGCACCTCTGGCCATAAGTCTATCAGGAAGTGGTCAGCACATAGTGTCCTTGAGATCCTGTGAGAAAAGGAGAAGGTGTGTCCTGTCGGATTGTTCCCTGAGCAGACTGTCAAAGTCATTTGGCAGAATGTCTCATCACCAGAACTTTCCAACAAGCACCAAGACATTGCTTGGCTGTGGGTGAGAAGGGCATAACATGTGAAATCCTTTGTGTCCGCACTACTGCACACAGCCCTCGAATCAGCTGTGGGGGTGCTGGGGGTGATGGTAGAGACTGTCACACATCTCCTGCTGGAATGTGCCTTTGCAAAGGAAGTCTGGAGGGAGATGCAGTGGTTTTCGTCGAGTTCGTCCCAAGCAGTTCCGTGAAACAGGGGTCTGTGCACTAAGGCCTGTTCCCCAGGATGCAAACCGAGACAAACATTGTCTGCGCCTGGAGGACCATCAAATCAGCGAAAGATGCTCTTTGGCCTGCCTGAAACTTTTTGGTCTTCCAGAGTAAAGAGTTGACCTCATCTGAGTGTTGCAGCCTGGCACGTTCCAAGTTCCAGGACTACATGCCGAGGGACATACTAAAGCCTGGGACAGGCACTATCACCGGCGCAGTGAGAAAAGACCACTGTCTGAGATCTTTCTGCCGAAGTTAACTGGGGATCCATTCAGTTATCAGACCCTTCCAGACATATGTAAATTTCATCTTGTACAGGTAAGAAATGCCTTTGGTTTGTTTGCTGGATACAGTCAAACTCCAATGTTTGTTTGTTTCTTCATAAGTTACTGTACAGAACTGAACTGCTTCAGTGACTGTATGTATAAAGATATTTGTATGAATAAAGTATATTTTGAAATAAAAATGTGTGTTCAATAAAGTTTGTTCCTTTTAAAGACGACGTGTCCCCTTAACCTTGACAAACTCCTCTCAGGTTTTAAGAAGTACTGGGGAGAGGACAGGAGCTGTTAGTTTTGGTGTTATCAAACACACTTTCGACTATTGTAACTAGAAACTGGAAGCCTTGATAAACCCAGCAGGGCCACACCAAACACTTAGCCTGCCCCCACAACTGCGTCTGCTACTCAGCACGAAGACAGAACCTTAAGTAGGATTTTTCAAGTTTTTGAGAAGATTTGTAGCTTGGGTTGTGGATGAGGTTGTACATTTGCTCGTTGAGATGGTGTGTTTGAGTGCAGGCGTTTCGTCACCCTGCTAGGTAACATCATCATTGCGCCTCTAGTGAAGCATTGGTGTTCTGTCCTGCTTGTAATTTATTTGCCTTGGTTCGCTGGGGTGGTTGGCATCACTTCTGGTTCTGTTTTGCAGTGGTTTGTACATCGGGTCCAGTTCATTGAACAAGCAGGACAGAACACCAACACTTCACCGGAGATACACTGACTTTGTTACCTAAAAGCGCGATAAAACTTCTGCAATCAAACACACCGGCTCGGCGAGCAAATCTACAACCTGGGTCGCATCTTTATAAAAGAAGTTCAGTCATGGATGTGGCATGACTGTCTGGGCCAATATTCATTGCTCATTCCTTATTGTCCTTGAGAAGACGAACCACTTGAGTAGATTTGACACAGGTACACCATCAATGCCATTAAGGAGAGTTCCAGTGACAGTGAAGGTACAGCAATACATTTTCAAGTCAGGACACTGAGTGGCTTGGAGGGGAATTTGAAGATGGTGGTGTTCCCATGTATCTGTTGCCTTTATATTTCCAGATGGTAACGGTTGTGAGTTTGAAAGGTGCTATCTATGGAAAGTTAGTGAATTTTTACAGTGCATATTGTAGATGGTGCGCACTGCTACTACTCAGCATTGGTGTGGAGGGAACGGATATTTGTGGATTTGATGCCAAAATGTGGGCCGCTTTGTCCTGGATGGTGTCAAGCTCTTTGAGTGTTATTGGAGCTGCACCCATCCAGGAAAGTGTGGATTATTCCATCACACTCCTGACTTGTACCTTGTAGATGATGGATAGGCTTTGGGGAGTCAGAAGGCGAGTTATTTGCTGATGTACTCCTAGCCTCTTACATGTCCTTGTAGCCTCGGTATTCATGTGGTTGATCCAATTGCGTTTCTGGTCAATAGTAACACCCAGGACATTGCTACTGGGGATTCAATGATGTTGACAAAACTGAATGTCAAGGAGAAATATTTAGATTGTCTCTTATTGGAAATGGTCATTTGCCTGGTGCTTGTATTGCTAGATTTCACTTACCACTTATCAATCTGAGCATGAATATTGCCCAGATCATGTAAATTTGAATACAGACTGCATCAGTATCTGATGTGTCGGGAATGGTGCTGAACATTATACAAAGATCGGCGAACATTCCCATCTCTGACCATTTGATGGAGGGAAAGTCACTGATGAAACAGCTAAAGATGGTTGGGCCAAGGACACTACCCTGAGGCACTCCTGCAGAGATGTCCTGGAACTGAGCTGGCTGACTTCCAACAACCACAACCATCTTCCTACACATCAGGCATGTCTCCAACCACCAGAGGGTTTGCCCCCGATACCCATTGATTCCAGTTTTGCTAGGGCTCCTTGATGCCATGCACAGTCAAATGCAGTCTTGATGTCAAGAGCAGTCACCCTCATTTCACCTCCAGAATTCAACTCTTTTGTCCATGTTTCAGCCAAGGCCGTAATGAGGTCAGGAGCTGAATGGCCCCGGCCGAACCCAAACTGGGCGTCACTGAGCAGCTTATTGCTGAGCAGGTGCTGCTTGATAGCACTGTTCATGTCATCTTCCATCACTTTATTGACAATCGAGAGTGGAATGATGGGGTGGTCATAGGCCGGATTTGTCCTACTTTTTGTGCATACGCAAATGGGACCAGATCAGTTTCGGATACTTGGTTGACGTGGATGAATTGGACTAAAGGGTCTGTTTCTATACTGTATGACTCTATGACACACACCTTTTCAGGTTGCAACATTTATTTAATGATGTGGAGGTGCCAGTGTTGGACTGGGGTGGACAAGGTCAGATGGTTAGCACTGCTGCCTCATAGCACCAGGGACCCAGATTCGATTCCACCCTTGGGTGACTGTTTGTGTGGAGTTTGCACATTCTCCCCATATCTGCGTGGGTTTCATCTGGGTGCTCCAGTTTCCTCCCACAGTCCAAAGATGTGCAGGCTAGGTGGATTGGCCATGCTAAATTGCTCGTAGTGTTTGGGGCTGTTTAGATTATAGGTTATAGGTGATGGGTTGGTGTGGACTTGTTGGGTCAAAGGGTCCGTTTCCACACTGTAGGGATTCTATGATCTATGACCTGGTGTTGTGTGGTTTCTAACATTTATTTAACAGTACAATTTCACATCCAGCCATAAAACTGACTTTCTAAAAGGGTTTTGAGGCACAATGGTATTGTTACAATTTCTAGGCATGTCCCAGTCTGGATGTTGTATTTTGTTGACCCAGTATAGATGTCAGGATATGCTAAATGTGGGATCAGTCCTTTCAGGTTATTGAACTTCACTTTCAAAGGCTACCACACTTTGATAATGATCCAGGGAACCCTATACTGATTGTATCTGCTGTGAAAACACGAAACTATTCCAGATGTCTTGGAGTCAACTTTCCCCCTGTCATTGTATTGTGTGCATCTGTTCAAAATCCATAAATGGGTAGACAAATGTGTGAACCCTGAAGTCTAGAGCGTTATGAAGAACAGTGACACAGTATTGCCAGTCTCCATTTATTTGGTATGCCATGCATATTGGTGGGAAAAAAGTGAAAATCCTCAGTTCCTGACTGAATAAGGTAAAAACATGCAATTTATGTGATAACAGCAGGGAAATAATGCAATGTTGCCTTCAACGTTACTCTTTAAATGTGGCACATGTCATTTCTGATTACTGGCTTATCAATAGGGTTCATGGCTAGGTACTGATGTAATGCATCTGAAAAAGGTATTACAAGGTATTTCTGACTTATTCCTATTATTTTCTACTGTCACTTCTCAGAAGATTTTGTGCCAATTGGGAGGGACTTGTTGACTCTCTTGTACGTAAAATAGTGTAACTGACAATGCTATCAACTGATGTACCTGCAATGTAGCTCTGCATTTCCTAAGCATCCTGTTATTGAATCAGTGAGGATCCCAAGGGGTTGGAAAATATTGGACGTCAATGTCCATGGAGAAAGGGTGCATGCATCTGCAGCATACTGCTTTGACTTCCATGTTGAGAATTCTCAGTGTTTGGCTTGTTTAGTCCATTTGGTAAAATAGTGAGTTGTGTGTTAATGAGTCTTGATGCCATTAATAAGGTGTTTACCAAGTTATAATCCTCCTCATTGGCAATTTGCCACTGCCGAGTGAGAAACACACCTTGGCTTTTGGCAGTTGCATAAAAACTGATACTACTTGCTGCCAACATCAAGATAAGTCATAGTGGACTTCTCATGAGTCTCACTGCCACAAATCTCATGATCATTAGTGGCTAGAAGGTTAACAAGAGATTGAACTACAAAGATAACAAGAGACTGATGATCCCAGCTCAATGGTAAGCCTTGCTCCATGGATTGTTTCCCAAACTGCAGACACATTTTGTTCTTTTCCTTTTGAAGAATACAAAAGGAGAGCAGTTAAAAAGGCAATTTCAACTCTATAGGCTGTGTGGTTGGAACTAAATGTTTTGTGTGTACCAGCTTGAGTTTGAGCACTAGGGATTGTGAAGGTCACAGCTGACGAACTACCCATTCGTGATCCTTGCATTGCAGGTAAATAACCTCTCGCTCTTAGTGCTAGAATCCGTCTAGCTAGAAGCCAGAGAAAGAAAATAGGACAACAGAAAAAGTCAGGTTTTGATCCCACCATGATGCCTCCGTGATGGAATATGACTGAATGGTAAAGTGTTATAAGCATCATAAGAACCTGAAAAGTACCATTATTTAAGGCCATTATGAGGCCCTTAAAAGCAGGTGGATTTAAAAATTATTACACACTCTGTGGAAATAAAAACTATTACAAATTTGAAGAATTACCAATCAGTCACTTTGTAGAACAGAATTGAATGTTGATGAAAGAGAGGTGTGGTGCCAAAGCTTAACAAATGAGCTTGTACTGTGGCTCATTTACACTCACTAAAAACAACGTACATTTACACTCATGGATCCATTCTCTGCAAGCAAAAGGGCTATGTTCAAGCCTTGCTCTTTTTTGAATTACCCAGGAGCATGGGGAGCGTAGAATTTTCTGTTGTTTTCTCAATGGCAATGACTTTGCCAACCAGAATCAACTTCTTAAACAATCAGAAAGCTTTTCTCCTGTCATTCAGATTGTTGCGGCTGTTTGAAATTTGGAATCTTTGCATTTGTAATGATGAGTGGAAGAGCAAAAGCTTCAGCAACATGTCTCTCTTTTCAGTAAAACTACAAATCCATACACTCGTGAGAATTTCCTTCACACAGAAGGGCAGGGTATAAAGCGAAAACAGAAGAGATGAAAAATATGATTCAATAGGATTCTGTTCCAGAAGTGTTTTTGTATATTTATGTTAGCATATCAGTATCATTGTCAGCACAGGGAGTGGGCCGAAGGGCCTGTTCCTTCGCCATATTGTTCTATTTTCTATGTTCCCACTTTCCTGCTGCTGAAATTGTTCTGTTCCATCAGAAGTTGTTTAGCACCACAAAGGGTGAAAGAAATAAATATTCACAGCTATTCACAGCTTTCAGTAACTTTTGTCCGCATCCCAATCTTTTGTTGGCAATGAAATGGTTTGACCAACACATGGCTCGGCAGAATTTCTCTGGTGATCTGGAAAAATGTTCACGAGGAACAGGATGAGGGCCCAGATCCAGCATGCAAGGTGACATACTGAAGTGGGCACAAAAATAAGTCACAGTGGCATGTTCAGATTTGGAAGTTGTAACAAAATATTGGTGAAAATAGAGCATAGCACAGATCAGAATAACAGAGATGATGTTTGTAACACTAAGAGAACCAATAAACCTCCAGACCATAGGGCTGCTCTACTCATTAGAGAGTCGACTGGTGGTAGTTTAACCTGAGGGTCACCATACCTCAGGCAGGAGAGGGGTTAAGAAGGTAAGACCCTCATGGTAACATTAGCCAGTGTCGGAACCAAACTCACGCCTTTGGCATCTCTAAACATCATAAACTAACTAGATTGAGCTATTTGAAATTGCTGGATAACACTATGTATTTATGTATTTTAACATCACAATGCTTTAAATAACTTATTTCTTGATTTAGGTTCTGCGAAGAGTTTCCCCTGTATTGTGTGATTTGTGCTGCTGGTGCCAGTGTTCAGGAAAGAGGGAGCTATTCCATTGTGATATTCCCACTTAAACCAGGCTGTGATCAATGTCCTGGGAAACAACATGTTTTGGCCTATGGTAGATTCAAGTAATCGATGATTCCCCATTTTGACAGGGCCCTTAGCCTGATCCATTTCCCACACTTCTGCCCTCACCCCCTCCTTTCCCTCACACAATGCTGGTGCGGTCCTTCTGGTCCTCACCTACCACTCCACCAGCCTCCACTTCCAAAGGATCGTTAGTCACCATTTCCACCAGCTTCAGAGGGATGCTGCAACCAGACCCATATTCCCCTCTTGTTCCTTGTCAGTCTTCTGCAAGGACAATTCCCTCAGGGACAACCTAGTCCACTCAACTTCCACTTCCAACATTTCCCCACACCCCCTCGGCATCTTCCCCCGCAAATGCCAAAAGCGCAACACTGCTCTGTTTATCTCCTTCCTCCTCACTATTCAAGTCTCAGGACACATTTTCAAGGTGATTTATCTGCACTTCACACATGACTATCATATTCACTGCTCACAATATGGTCTCATCTAAAATAGGGAGCCAAAAGGCAGACTGGGTAACCACTTTGCAGAACCTACGTCTGGTCTGTAAAAATTGTCCTGAGTTTCCAGTTGCCTGCCACTTCAACACATCACTGTGTTCCCTGGGCAACATTTCTGTCCTTAACTTGCTGCAGTGCTCCAGCAAGGTTTGGTGCAAGTTGGAAGAAAAGCATCTCAGTTTCCTCTTAAGGACTGTGCAGCCTTCAGGACTCAATATTGAGTTCAATAATTTTAGTTGCTGTTTACTTCCTTCCATTTCCTTTACCCAGCACCACACACCATACCTGTCACGATATGGGCTGCTTTCAGTACAACCCATTTTCACCTATTCATCATAGAATCATAGAATTCCTATAGTGTGGGTGCAGGCCATCCAGCCCACTGAGTCTATACTGACCTTCTGAAGAGTAACAGACCCAGACCAAAACCCCACCCAAAACCCTGCATTTCCCATGGCTAATCCATCTAGCCTGCACATCCCTGAACACTATGGGCAATTTAGCAACCCACCTCACCTGCACATCTTTGGACTGTGGAAGGAAACCGGAGCATCCGGAAGAAAGCCACAGAGACCTCTACCACCCCTGTCATCAGCATATATATCACCTTTTACTAGTTATTGTCAGTTATGACAAAGGGTCACTGGACTCGAAATGTTCACTCTGCTTTCTCTCTGCAGATGCTGCCAGGCCTGATGAGTTTCTCCAGTAATTTCAGATCTTTGGCATCCACAGTTCTTCGTTTTATTGCAGTGACAAAGGATCTTGGCAGTGACAAAAGATCGGGAAATAGCATTCGTGTTACGGTCAGGGGTTCAGATCTTTGCAGATCAGGAAGAAGAATCAGTATGCATGGTGATTAGGAATATCAAGGCTCAGAAAATGCCAGTGGGTATCATTTATGGACTCACATACAATAATTATACCATTGGACTGAGCGTTAAGTATGAAGTAATTGAGAATTATAAATGAAGAAGTTTTAACATTGCACTTAGAAAAATCTTAGTGCAATGGACTAAGATTGGACAAAGTCAAATAATTTTATAAAAGTCAAATCTTACCTGACAAATTTATTAGCTTTTTTTTTCAAGATGTAACTTTCCTGCTCCCCTGGCTAGTGAATGTTGTGATATGATATGCATACACCTTTAAGCGGTGCATCTTAAGTCTCTGTTAATTATTATCCATCTCAACTGGATATGATACATTAGCCCATGATTTGTTAGGCAAGCTGAGGCAGCTGTGGCATGAGTAAAATGCATCACATTTAGCTCCTAGTGAACATTATTAGTATATGCTGTAGAAGAATAAGGAAGTCTTGTCAAAATTATACTGGACTTTGTTGCGGTCACATCTGGTGTATTGTGTGCAGCTTTGATTTCCATATTTGTGGAAGGAAATGCTTGTATTTTACTGGTAGTGCAAGGAAGGCTCAGCAAACATGGATACAGTACTTTTGATCGCTTTGCCTGAGTGAAAGATTCAATGAATTAACAGTTGTAATGTCCTTCGACTCCTAAGTCTGCTCCGACATTGAATGAGATCATGATTGATTTGATAATCTTCAATTCTACATTTCTGTCCTTCACCTATAACCTTTGATTCCCTTACTGATTAAGAAAAATCTGCCTATCTTAGTCTTGAATATACTCACGATAACCAGCCTCACAGCCCTCTGCATTAAGAATTCCACAGATTGATTACCATCTGAGAGAAATTCCTCCTCATCTCTGTCTTGAATGATCTGAAGAAGGACCATGGGAGTTGAAATGTTAACTCTCCACAGATGCTGCCATCCCTGCTGGGTTTCTCCAGCAATTTCTATTTTTGTTTAGTTCAGAGCTCGAGCATCCACAGTTCTTTCTTTTATTTTGTTTTATGATCATACATTGGACGCATTTGCAGTGTGTAGGAAAATCATTGGGACAAATGGGGTTAAATTCATTAGCTCTTTCAAAAGCCGCTTCCTGTTCTGTGAGATCCTAATCCTGTTTTACTTCTTCTTTTGTCACTTATGTACTGACAAAGTATTTTATTCCATTTTATGTTCTTTGACATTTTCTTTCCATAGTTCCTCTCCACCTCCCCAACTCTTGTTTAATAAACTCATCATATTCCCTTTGTCACCTCTACTTTCTTGTATATTCACTTTTTCTTGATATTTTTTCCTTTGGATTCAATTTTATCCTGCGCTTTTTTCATTTATTCAAAATATCTCATTGTTAACTAATTTGTTTTTTTTCGTAATGGATTATATTTTCCTTGCACTCTATTGATCTCCCTTTAAGTGTTTTTTTACTGTAGTCCAACTCTTCGTGGGTTTTTTTTTAATCCAGATTACGTTTCTTAGTTCCTTCATCATCTTCATGTTGTCTACTGCTTCCAGGCCATTAGTTCGGTCTTCGTACCACTTATGTTCCCCCAAATATTATCTTACACCTTACTAATTAGGATTATGATGTGGATGATTCTCTCCAAATTAGCTGTACTATCTGCTCCAGTTCAATTCCCTTTATTAGTCTAACAGCGGTTGCTGGTCTTCCCAGATATGTTATGATTTGTGCTGTGACAAACATAGGGCAGAATCTTCGGGTCATACTGGGGTTGGGCAGGTGCTAAAAATAACACCGTTGTCCAACACGCAGGATTTAATACATCTGTGCCATTCATCAGGATGAGGCATAGCAACCTATGAGTCAGCAGTGAAGGCAATTATTGTAGTTAATAAGCTCATTATCAGCTCTTTAAGGAGCAGTTTGGGATTTTGATTGGTGTGCATGCATTGCACTCTGGGTCAGGGATAGATCAAGTGCAGAAGGCAGCAACACAATGGGGAGCCATTTGTAGCTGCATCCCCAACGTGGGAGGATCTTTTAAAAAAAAGGAGCAGAACTGAGAAGGGTACTCTGTCATTGGTACAGAGGTGTCACCAGGTACATAGGTTTCAGGGAGAGTGACCTTGACATACTTAGGCAATGCAGGGGTCATCACCATTCCAGTATCATGGAGGGAAAAGAGTAATTAGTCTTCCCAATGTAATAAGGACCCCATGTCAGCGCATGGAAGACAATGGTGGTGTGACCACCAGATTTTGTGTCCAGTGATGATGAGGACAATATCCTCCATGGAAGGGGCAAAGGTCCAGGCATGCAAGGCCAGACATGAAGGATGAGAGGTGGGAAAGCAATGCCCTCCCTCAGCATAGGATCTCCCACCAAAGATGGAGCTACCTAATCATGATGGAGAGCCGGAATGGCAGCTTCGGAGATTCACAAGGTCGATTGTCTCTGAGATTTGTGATCTCATCACGTAAGACTTCACACTTCACAGCACTGCTCACTGAGCCCCAACTGTAGCCATTGCTTTGAATGTCTTTAGTTTAGTTCTGGCTCCTTCTAAATTGGAGTTGTGGACCTTGATGGCATCTCACCAACAGCTGGATAATTCTGACCCCTGCAGGCTGCTGCTTCTCTGTATGTAAAATACATCCAATTCAGACAGACAGAACTTCCTACAGACAGCAGTGAATTTTCCTTCAATCGCTGGATTCTCCCAGGTGCAGATCATCAATTGTACCCATGTCACAGAATGACAGAATTGTTATTGTGCAGAAGAAGACCGTTTGGTCCATCATGCCTGTTCTCGTACTATTACCTAATGCCAATTTCCTGCCTTTTACCGGTATTCTTTCCCACCACTCCTATTCAAATAGTCATCCAATGCCTCTAGAATGCCTCAATCGAACACGACTCCGCCACATTTCGAGACAGTGCATTCCAAACCCGAACTGCTTGCTGTGTGAGAAAGGTTTCGCTTGCATCACCCTAGTTTCATTTGCACACCAAGCCCGGCAGTGACAGGGCAAGTGTGATTCAGCAACATGAAGGAGTCTCGCATCCTCAATATTCAACCGATCTGCGACCTCAACAAGCATTTCCTCCATGTGAGTATACTTGCTTGCATGGCAGATACTATGACCCCTTCAGTTTCTGCTGATTCAGACTGCTGCAGTTCTTCATTCCACTCTTGTCACAGCCTACACAGATTCCCAGGTACAAGGGATATCTGTTGACAAGCTACCCATCCCCTTATAAGACCACAAGATAATAGGCACAGGGGTGCTCTAACTCGAGTTATCAAATTTCTGAAAATGGGGTTTGATTGTCTTAACTGGTTGAGTGGTAGCGTGCAGCACAGTCTTGCTGGGGTACTGCTCAAGGTGGTAGTCTTGGAAAAGCAAAAGGTAATGGGACATGTATAGAAACAAAAGGGACGTGTCTTGAAGAGGTGCAAGTGTATAAAAGAAACTCGTCCGAAAACAAAATGAGGCGGAGGTTATGATCTGAAACCATTGAACTGAATGTTGATTCCAGAGGGAAGTGTAGTGCCTTTTCAACCAGGCAGCGGTCAAGTATAAATTAAATTGAAAAGCAGGGTTGGCTTTCCAGATATATATTCAAGGCATGTGCTAACTGCAGTGGCAAAGATTCTGATAGAAACTGTAGGATTGTTGAGGGATCATAAAAAGTAAAAATAGGGAAGGCAGGGATTAGCAGAAAATTAAAATGTTAAAGTCACTAATTGAAAAAATGTCAGCAAAGGTACTTAAAGAGATATCATTTTGGCTGGTTTGCATTGCTTTAAGTACTATTAGTTTGAGCTCAGTCAAATCAGGCCATAAAACTTTAAGCACAGATGATAAAATAAAGCATGTTACGTTTTTGAGTCCTCACAAACTAGAAATAATTGTGCTTTACATTCAAAATGCCGAAGCTTAATCAAGTGTATTTCTTACAATTCTCCATGTCCCTGAAGGACAACAATTGTCACTTTGCACACTAATTTAAGGCAGAAATAAAATGTGATATCTTGGAACATTCACATATCAATTAGCTGCTTGATCTCTGCAAACAATGTAACATTATTTAAGAGATAGCAAGAGCACTATTTAAGTTGATTTTCTGAGATCTGTAAGATCAGTTCATTGACCTGAAAAGTTAACCCAGTTTTTCCTCAATCATACCTGCTGTGTATTTCCAGCATTTTCTGCTTTTCAAAACAAAACATTGACCTCACCCGCAAGACTGGCCACACTTCTGAACCACACAATGAGGATGGCAAAGTAGACACAAACGCTGTTGGAGAAATTCAACAGGTCTGGTAAATGTTTTGAATTCGATAATTTTGTCTCTCTCCACATATGCTACCATACTTGCTTGAGTCTCTCTAGCCCATTCTGTTTGCTTGCATTTCCAGCATTGCAGTATTTTGCTTTTAAATAGAATAGTGACCGTGCCTGTTTGCAACTCCTTCAAGAAGATCCTTCAAATTATGGTAATATTTGCCACAGATCCACTAGCATGTCTGTTTTAAAAGTTTTTAATATTAGAAAAGTATTAAACAATATAATATACAGCTATGAAACTAGTAAATAATTCTGCAGGGTTTTAAGAAATCATTCTCAACCATTTCAAATTAAGTTACTCACAGGTGCTGAACAAGACATTAGACATAAAAGAGAGAACTGCATATGCTGTAAATCTGAAAGAAAAACAGAAATTGCTGGCAAAATTCAGCAGATCTGGGATGTTCACATGTCAATTAGCTCCAAGATCTTTGCGAACAATATAACACTGTTTAAATTGATTTTTTGAGATCTGTAACATCAGTTCTTAACCTGAAAGGTTAACCCAGTTTTTCTCAGTTGCTATCTGACCTGCCTTGGGAAGAAAGCAAAGTCAACATATTGAGTTTGGTGTCTTGTCATCAGAACATTTATTAAAATGGTTTTTACCAAACATCTTTAGCTGGATAGATGAAACTGCAGGAGGAACAAAAACTAAACATTTATTGTTCTACACCAGGACTTCCAACGTCCCCTGGCCCTGACCAATGGTGTAGTGATTGCAACACTTGGACCTTGTTAACTATGAGGTTCTTGATGGTTCTTTTGGGGTTGTTAATCTGGGCCAATCAGGAAAGCCCTGGCTGACCAATATAACCAGGAGATTAGCATCTCCTCAATTGAGGATTTGCTCTGGGCTGATTGGTTACATTCTGTGTACTGCACACTAGTAAGTAAAGGGTGACGGGTTCAGGCCTCTGTGCAAGTTATTTCAAATGCCTAACCTAACTTTTTGCTTTTCATATGCACCATCACAACAGCTTCCTTCAAACCACTAGAGCACATGTTCCTGCATTCTGGAATTGTACTTGCAAAAGAATAATCCCCTAGGACAGTACTCCCTCCTTCCATCCAGCACCACACCACCACCACCACCACCCCCCCGCCAACTCCTCATGCATTGTTTCTTGTTTTGCACATGCATGTTCTTCCCAACTCCAGTAATTAACGTTGTCAAATAACAGTGATGAAAAAAATCTGAAATGAAGTGGAAAATAAAAAGACACACTGAAGACTGATAATTCCCTATGGCCTGATAATCTACATTCTAGAGTACTTAAAAAGTGGCCCTAGAAATAATGGAAGCGTTTGTGGTCATCTTCCAATATTCTTTAGACTCTAAAGCAGTTCCTACATGTTAAAGTGTAGCTAATGTAATGTTACTATGTTTAAAAAATGGAGGTAGAGACTTAACAGGGAATTATAAACCAGAGAATCTGATGTTGGAAATGGGGAAGATCAAGGATTTTAAAGCAGGGCGCTTGGAAACAGTGGTAGGAACAGACGTTGCCAGCATGAAGTTACAAAAGGGACATCATGCTTGACAGATCTACTGCCATTCTTGGAGTTGCTCAGGGAAGCCAGTTGATGTGCTTTATTTGGATTTATGTGCTTTATTAGATTGCATGGGATTGGGGGTACTATGTTACGAGGGATAGAAAATGAATTAGCAGACAGGAGGCAAAAAGTAGGAATAAATCTGTCTTTGTCTGAATAGCAGGCAGTGACTAGTCAGGTACCACGGGTTTGGTACTAGGACCCCAGCTATTCACAATATATGTTAATGATTTAGATGAGGGAACTAAACACAATATCTCAAAATTTGCACATGAGACTAAGCCATGTGGAAGGGTTAACTGTGAGAAGGATGTAGAGATATTGCAGTGTGGTTTGGATGGGCCGAATGAGTAAGCAAATGCATGGCAGATACAGTATAATGCAACAAAATAGGAATGCAGATTATTGTCTGAATGGCTCCAAAGAGAGGGGAATGTTCAATGAGACCTGGATGTCTTTGTGCACCAGTCATTGAATGTAAGCACTCAGGTGCAGCAGACAGTAAAGAAGGCAAACTTTACATTGGCCTTCAGTCAGAGAGGACTCAAGTACAGGAATAGGGATATTTTGCTGCAATTATATTGAGCATTTGTGGGGCTACAGCTAGAATATTATTTTGGTCTCCTTATTTGAAGAAGGATGTTTTTATTATAGAGGGAGGGCAGCAGAGGTTGATCGCATTGATTCTGGGGATGGCAGGACTGATTTTTGAGGAGAGACTGAGTCAGTTAGAATGATGAGGGTGATCTTATAGAAACGCATAAAATTCTAAAAGAAATAGATAGGTGAGATGCAAAATGGATGGAACTAATGGTGCAGAAGCCCAGATCCAGGGATCATAGTTTAAGGATAACGGGTAAACCTTTTGGAACAAGATGAAGAGAAATTGCTTCACTAAAAGAGTGTGGAATTCGCTACCATAGAAAGTGGTTGAGACCAAAACATTTTGTGGTTTCAAGAAGGAGGTGGAATAGATCCAGTGGTTCAAGGGATTTGGGGGGAGAGACGGATGAAACCCAATGCACCTCCTCCTCAGCAACAGCATCTTCCCTGATAACAAGGTGTGGGGCTGGATGAACACAGCAGGCCAAGCAGCATCATAGGACCAGGAAAGCTTGACGTTTCGGGCCTAAACCCTTCATCACAAATGAAGTCTTCCCTTCATCAGGAGCCCCTGCACACAGCGGAACCCGCGCTGGCTGCGCTACCACGCGCCGCAGCCAGAGGGAGGTCTGGAGCCGGAGAAGAGGCTCGGACGAAGCAGGGCGGAGAGTGGCAGCGCTCTCTGCGTCCCGGAGGAGAAGGCTGGGAGCGGGGAACGTGATTGCGTCAGGGAGGGCGCCGTCACGTCAGCCGCCGGTGTCCCGGGATTGCCGGAAGACGCTGTGCGAGCCGGTGATGGGCAGGCGCGTGCTGGAGTCTTGGGGTTTGCAGCGGCCGCTCATTGATCGTTCTGCTGCTGAGTCAAGTTTATTCGTGCAAACCCCCTGCTATTGTAAACTCCGGGCGGATGGGCTTGTCCTATGGATGTGGGCTTCCACTTCCTTCTAGCCCAGTGTCTTATTGCTGACCGAAGAGCATGTGCCATGGGGAACTGTTGGACTCAGTGCTGTCGGTTGTTTCGGAAGGAGGCCAACAGGATCCAGCGAGGTGGAGGGTGAGTCTTTAAATCATTGTTCACAATGCAGCTCAATCAGCTGTTGTGTTTTAATCTTGCAGCATTAAGGCTTTAAAATGAACGGGCAACTAGCCAGTGCAATATGGTCGTTCAATGGTTAAATTGTTTCCAGCATGCCTCTTAATTGGTTTGTTTGTTCTGGCTGTCAAGCACGGAAAGGTGTGCTTTACTTAAGACTGCTTATTTCTTTATTTGAGAATGCAGTTTTTATACTCTTGTCAAGGTGGTCCTTGTGTTTGTGGTGCTGAACCTTTGCCATGTCATGCAGGGAGGGTGCAACTTGCTCGACAACCTCTCCTATTACTTAAATAAAGCTATTTCACTGCACAATGATGTCACTTTTCACAGCAAGTATCTCCTCATCACTCACTTTTGGAAATTTATATAAATAAAAGTAGAGAGAGGTGCCACTTGTAACTTTGGACTTTAGATCAAATAAGTTTAAAAACAAACAAAATGCTCCTGTTGTGTCCCTTGGTTGGTGGTTGTGAAATCATGGAGTGAATGACTGAAATGCTTCTACTGTTCAAAAAAATCTTATGCACATTTAGGGAGATGTTCTGTTATTTATGTCATGCTGTGTTCAAGAGAATACAATGACACCTTTTTGCCAGTACAGTTAGCAGTTGAAAAACATTTCAAATGTTAAGTTTCTGTGTGGTCTGCAATTTTTTTGTAGGGATGGGATAGAGCTTCAAAATATTCTTTGCAAAATGCACTTTGTGTCCTATCAGCAGTAGAGAGGGGTGCATTTAGTTCCTTCACTTTGCGGTGGGAACTGAAGTCTAATTTAGTCCTATTTCTTCTATTAGTTTAGTTGTCCTATTAGTTTAGGCCTAATTGTTCCCTTCCCGCACCCTTATCCCCCAAAAAATCTGAGTTTGTAAGAACTAAGTTAATACCGGATGTCTGATCATTTAATAATTCGTTCAAAATTGTGTATTAAAATGTGACACATTGTGATTTTGGGCAGCTCAAGTGCTTTCTGGACAATGTCATCACAGTAACTTCATTCCTTGTCGCAATGACATAACATTTGCACATCATTTCATTAAAAAATCATCAGTCCATTAAATGACTGCGCTTTTGATCTGACTGGATAATTTGATGTTCGGTTAAGTGTTGCGATGGCCGGAGAATGGAATGAATCTGGTCAAATATTTCATTGTAGTCCCTTTTTCCTTCTGCGCTATGCATATCAACCACACATTGAATTAGTAGCACAGATTAGGCAGAGAATAAACTGCATTTTGTACTACTATAACTTCCTGAAGGATGATCAGAACTGTGACATTTCACTTCTCACATAAGCTAATCTTTGAAAAAGTTATCTATTATGGCAGGTCATTCTATGAGCTTGCAACTATGAGATTATGTAGTTGGTACAAATGGAGTAGAACATTTTAAACATTAATCTACAGAATAATCTATACTAGACTTGAATCCAAATCCCTGAAGTGATTGCTGAATCAATTGCTCATTGTTTTAATGTAACATGTTATAGGATAAGAAATAAGAACTGGTGTAGGCCTCTTGGCTTCAAACTTATTCTACCTTCTGACATATTCTCCATTTGCCTTAATTTGTGAAAGTCAATGCACAGCCTTGAATATGTTCAATGAATTTGGGGTAATGGATTCGCAAGTTTGGTTGAAGAAACTCATACATATCTCAGTCCTAAATAACCAACCTATTATTCAGAGAATGTGATCTTATGTTGCAGATTCCAAAATCAGGCAATAATTTTCTTGGCATCTACTCTGTCAAGTGCCCTAAGGATTTTATTGTTCAATAAGATCGTGTCATTTTTCCAGACTCAGGGTGTAAAGGCCAAATCTAACCAATCTCTCTTTTCCAGACCATCCCCTCGTCCCAGGACCCTTTGACATTAGTAATTCTTTGTTGTTTCCCTGGAGGGAATGCAATGTCTCTCATTAGATAAGGAGACCAAACCCACACCCAGTACTCCAAATGTAGACTTACCAATATATGTATGATTGCAGTAAGTTGGCCTTCCTGTTGAGCGCTATTCCCTTTGTAATTAAAACTAACATACCATTTGTCTTTTGTAGTTGATTGCTATACTTGCATGTTAATTTTCCGTGTGAATACAGTGACACTCAAGTTCCTTTTGCATGTGAACATTTCTCAGTTTCTCCCCATTCAAAATGCATAGGGGCACACTATACAACATGGGATGAGATAAGCTGTTTTGGAAATGTAGCAAGCAGAGTACCCGTAAAAAAATGTATTATTGATTAGTCTCTGGTGGCCAGTGCTTAGTCCTTGCTTTCTAAGCTTTTGTCAATTGAAACCAAATCTGTAAAAAGTTGATGCATTTGTTGAAGCTGCAGATGCAACAAAAAAAATTACAATGCATTATAAAGTTGGCCAAATAAAAGGCTTGTTAGATTTAACACCACTAAGTTTAAAGTATAATACAACGGTTGAAAAAACGTACATGAATACAATGAGTGGTTTTTATTGAGGATGAGGGAGTTTATTTCAATGATTTGAAAGAGAGGTGCTTCTTCAAATGTAAACAAGTTACATAGTTTTGAAATAAACTCTTATCGCCCTCAGTGCCCTCTAACCTACTAATCTAATTGCTTGTCCTCTTGGACCGAGTCTAATCTTCAATTATTTTAAAGCCCCCACTTAAATCTCCTTGAAGTCTGCACTTTGAAATTGCAGAGTTACCGCTCTTTTAACTGTCATGGTAACAAAGGGTCACTAAATTAGGTATTGATCAAGTAATCGTCCTTTGAATTTTCTGTGGCATTTTCAACCTCCAGTATGTGTGGTCTTCAAAACTGGACACAGTACTTCAACTGTACCCTGAGCAAGCTCTTAAAACAGGTAGGCCACAGATTGGATGTACTCTCAATATGATTACATCCTATGTTGCCATTAATGGTTTATATTGCGCATGATCTGCTAGTTACACTGCATGGTATATTCTGGATTGTCACTCAGTTGCTCGCTGAACAACTTAGAGGTAGCATTGTGTACTTTTACAATTTTCTGGCAACACTGGTGATGGACTTTCAATCACTCTGTGATGCAGCTTTTGGATCCTCTTCCTAAACAGCAACTTTTGAGCACATTTACGCTCCACTGGGGTGATGCACTGGAAATCAAGGCCTGCTATTCCTGGAGTCTTCACAGAAGTTAAAGATACTGAAAAATACACAGAATTCTCCAATTTGCTTGTCTTTTAGACCCAGGTCGATACAAAGCATGGACTAGGTTTCTGCACTTAGCAGGAATTATTAAACAATTGAGAAACTAGTATGAACTGTAAACATAAAATCTACAAGTTAAAATTTTAACACCCTTAAAAACACTCCCTTTATGTATGCAGAGGAAGACTGCAGTAAAACGTATCTCAAGCCTGAAGACTACAGCAACTGGAAACGGGAAATAGACTGGCAATCTGTGACTTTTAATGAATAAGTTTAAGACCTTCCATTGTGAACCAGACACCCTGTGCTTCCTGCAAACAAGTGAAAGTACCTGGAGAAGGAGGACTAAGAAGCAGTGTTCTGATCAGCAATAAGATCATCCAGCAAACCTCTGCAGACAGAAATCGTGGAATGATCTTCCGAGTCTTTCCCTCCACCCATAACGCCCATTGTTTTCCTGTGTCTTCCTCTGCACGCATAAAGGGAGTGTTGGAGGATTGTGGAATATTACAAACCCAAGCTGTTTGGTTACCTGGGAGCCAGTCACCCAGCTGTTGGCAGGCAGAAGGCCTTTCTCAGTGGTTTGTGGGCTAGTGACCAGTTATCAATCAGCTACTTACCACTTGCTAAAATTCCAATTGTGTGAATTGACTAAAGCTCATGTGCAAACCAGGTTTCCACTGGTGTTTGAATAAACATCTGTGTAAACGGTATTTTGAATGAATGTTAGGTTACCTCTTTTTAAAAAGAACTACAATCCTTCCACCATCCTCAGTTTATAAAACCATTTCTTTGTCATTTTCACCCCACAAACAAAAAAGTAAAAAGATACAGTCTTTACAGGCATCCATCCATTTAAAACAAAACCAAACACCATTTCAAAAATACATTTCATGACAAAATATGAGATACTAAACAAAATACAGGACTTGCATCTGTTTTCCCTCCCCCTGTATATATTCTTAGCAGTTCTTAAACCTTTAACTCGTTCCAATGTTTTACACCCAACAATATGAACAATGTTTACATTAAATGGTTGAAACAAGATTTCATTGAATAGCCTCATTTTCTAAGTTTTGAACTTTTTAACGAAGGCGAATGGATTATGATCAGTATAAATTTATTTCCTTGTTCATGTGTTGGACATAGATTCCAAAGTATTGAAGAACCAACAACATTTCCAAACTGTTTCTTTCTACTTTAGCCAACTACATCTGACAGAGGTTTAGTTTCTTCTAGAAGTATCCCACAGGCTTTTCTATTCCCAATTCATGCTGCAGCAACACTGCACCTACCCACAAGTCACTAGCATCAATCCCTATTTTGAGAGATCCAGAAAAATTAGTGACAGTCAAGACTGGCTCATTTACAAGGATTGTTTTCACCTTCTCAAAGACTGCTTGGCATTCTGATCATATCACTTTTGCTTGGTTCTTTTAACAAATTTATTAAAGGCATAGTTTCCATGCTAAAATTGTGCACATTTCTAGTAAAATCCATAAATTTCTAAAAATTTCATGATTTTTTTTCAGTTTATGACTGGGGAATTCTACAGGAGCCTTCTTTTTCACTGTCCTTGGTAACATTTTATCCCTGTCCGGCGGCATGTCCTAGGTAAATTACTCTTGCTTTCCCAAATTCACCAGCTAAGTTTATTACTAAGCCAGCCAGCTATAGTTGCTTAAACAAGCCCTCTATCTGTCCCCTGTGCACTCCTATTTGTATATACTACAACATCATTGAAATAAACTACAGTTACAAACCTCAACTATGACTTGATTAATAAACCTCTCAAATGTAGCTGGAGCATCATTTAACCCAAATGTGATAGTCGACGTTGGTATAAACTGTTTGGTGTTACACAAGTGGATACTTATTTAGCCCTTGCTGTGCCTGGCACTTGGCAGCACTTTTTAAAAAGATTGATCTTAGAAAGGGATGAGGCATAGCCAACCTTATCAAAGCAGTCTTCTGACAGTGGCATTGGGTACAAATCCGTCTTTGTGACAGCATTTACCTTCCTATAATTTATATTGAGTCTATGTAATCCATCTAGTTTAGGAACTAACGTTTGTGGTGAGCTCTAGGTTTTTCAACTAGTTCAGTCGAATGGTTTTCTAGCATGTCCTGAATCTCTGTCTCTAGCTAAACATGTTTTTTCTATCCGTTCTGACTCTCCTACATCAATATCATGTCTAGCAAGTGGAATGCATCCAGTAGTATCTCTGCAGATTACCTTATACTTGCTCAGTTGTCTCGCAAGATCCTACCATTGTCCTTTCTCTAAACATAAGAGCACAATGTCTGACTGAATCATAGAATCGCACAGTGCAGAAGAGTACCTCCAGCTCATTGAGTCTGCACCGAGACATGAGAAATACCCGATCTTTGACCTGATCCCATTTACTAGCACTCAGCCCATAGCTTTGAATGTTGTGACGTGCCGAGTGCTCATTCAGGTATTTTGTTTGTTGAAAGATGTGAGGGAACTCGCCTCCACCACCCTCCAAGGCAGTGCACTGCAGACCGTCACCACCCTCTGCGTAAAAAGCTTTTTCCCTCACACGCACACACCACCACCTCACCCTTCTCCCCCAAACCTCCTGCCCCTCACCTTGAACCCGTGCCCCCTCGTGACCGATCTTTCAACTAAGTGGATCTTAGATCATTTAAGATCATCAGATGCCATTTCTGCCCAGTTCTGAGGAAGGGTCACCGGACCCGAAGTGTTATCTCTGCTTTTTCCTTCACAGATGCTGCCAGACCTGTGGAGCTTTTCCAGCAACTTTGTTTTTGTTACGTCTAAGGAAACACCTGCTCCTTGTCTGTGCCCCTCATAATCTTGTACACCTCAATTAGATCGCCCAGTGAATCGTTTCTGTGCCCGCTCCAGTGCAATCGTCTCTTTTCTGTAACATGCTGACCAAAACTGCACACAGTACTCTAGCTGTCCCAATATTTCCATGTTAGCTAGTTAGGCTGTAGGAGATTCACTTTGAGAACTGTGTACCTCTCCTTCCACCTCACTCTTGTTGTCTTGTCTCTGTCATCTCCCACTACTCTTACCACCCAACACACTTGTTCCTCCTTATCCTCTTTCCTGCAATGGTACATTTTCAGCATGTTTGTGCTATAACTGATTTTTCTTCCTACAATCAAGAGTATTTATTAGATAAATTGCTTTATTAGTCCTCTTAACTACTTTGTGTGAACCATTGAATTTTGCTTTGAGCTTCATGTCACAAAGACAACAATATCAGTCCTCTGCCTCTCACTTGAAACATTCTTATCATTGAACGTTTATCTGCCCATCATTGGTTGTGAAACAGGAGCATACAAATAACACGAGTATTTCTGTGAGTCTTTCTAGAAACATGGACGCACCAAACACTTTTTGAACTATCCTAACTCTTAAATAGAATTTCAGCTATCCCACCATCTGATTGCAGCATTATTGTGACCTCTAGTGATGGACTTTTTTTTAACCAGTGCTCTGGTCACTACTTTTGATGGAAAAATACTCCTGCATGAAAAATGAGATGTTGTTCCTCAAGCTTGTGTTGTGCTTCATTAGAACATTGCAGCAGGCCTAGGACGGATGTCAGCATGAGATCAAGGTAGCTGATTGAAATGGCAAGGGGCTGGAAGGTTGGGGTCATTTCTACAGACAGAACAGAGGTGGTCTGCATTTGGTCTCGCCATTGTAAAGGAGACTGCATTGTGAGCAACAAATGGCATAGACTTTATAGACTGCAACCTAATACAGTATCATGTTGAGTTGTTTGGGCATCCCAGACAGCGTTCCCTCTAATCTTCGTACCAGCTACACGGACCTTTGAAGCCCATGCATGGCAGAAATGGAAGCCAATACCCCAATCAGTGTGCTGATGACAATTGCCACACTCTTTACTGCTAATGAGTTACTATTAAAGTATAATCGCAGTCGCTTTAGTGAATGTAGAAACAATTTTGCATCTATCCTGTGGGGCAGATAGAGTCTTAGTTAACCATCTGCATCAGAAAGCTGTCACCTCCAAAGGTGCAGTGTTCTCTCGGTACTATATTGATGTGTCAATCTAGATTACGTCCAAGTTTCTAGAGCGCGACCTGAACCTACAACCCTCTTGACTTTGCCAGTGCTACACCTGAGTCAAAACTGACATCTTGGTAATTGAGTTATGTGAAGCCAGTGGAATCAGTCACTAATATACATATTTCCTTGTTCCAGGTTCTGAACATTACAGTTTTGAGATTCTATTCTCAAAATGGGTTGAAATCAGTATTTTTACCATAATCCAGTGACAGTTGAAATTCTGTTTAATTTTACTGGTTAATGTTGATTCATGATCTATAGCCTAAGACATGGAGTAGGTCAGTGTTGTTTGTCAGCTGAAGAGACTAGGTACTATAATACATTTATCATAATGATATATCCCAAGGCACATTACAAAACACAGTATGGCACTGAGCCACATAAGGCAATAAATATTAAGTTGGATGACTAAAAGCTTGGTCAAATAGTTACGGTTTAAGGAGTATTTGAAAAGAGTAAGGTAGAAAGACACCACGGTGACAGTATGGAATTCTCATGCTTGGGGCCAAGGTAACTGAATTATGATCTGAATTTTAATGCTTATCAATACAAGTGTTTTATGTTGACCCTGGGGAACTGTGCTATTCCTACTTTGCCCTTGCCTACATTTATAAGGTATCTTTACCATACTAAAATATTCTAAATTTCTTCAGAGCGGCACAATCACACAAAAGTTAACAGCAAGCAAAAGGAAAGCTTTCAGCAGTTTCTTGTATGAGGAGAAAGGTGAAGAGGTTTGGGGGTGAGTTTCCAGATGAAATGTCCCAGGCAGCGGTGGGCATGATTGCCAATGGTAGACTGAAAATTGGAGGAATGAAGCAATTGTAGATTCTTTAGGCCTGGGGTGGGTTACAGAGCAGAATGAGGCCCTGTGAAGAGTTGGAATCGAGCCTTTGGGGGTCAGGAGCCAATGTAGGTCAAGTGAACGTCTTGGTTGACAAGACGGCAAGTGGCTATGGTAAAACACTCTTACCCTGATCTCAAAGAAGCTTTTTTGAGAGCCTGCATAGTAAGAATTGGTGGTAGCCAAGGAAATATTGCATTCCACCTGCACACCAAAAGAAACCGTACAAATAATAATCAATGTAAATTACTAGAAATTAAGCTCAGTATTTGTGAATTTGAGCAATATTTACAACCTCATCGATGGCAAGTACAAGTTTAGCGTGTTGAGGAAAAGGATGAAGAATGTGAGCACTTGCTAAGACCAGAGACAGCTCCGTCACGAGGAGAAAAGTTGATTGGCTTTGGCTGAGGGTTGAAAATGAGGATGGAGTGGAGGAATAGTAAATGAATTATGCAATGATCTATGTTTGAAATGAAACAGATATTGGCACCTGACAATAGAGAATGGGTAAAAGTAACTGGTGTTGGGGCAAAGGGAGAAACAAATAACATCAGCTCATTTCAGTAACGCAATTTGTAACAAGAAGTGATTGAAAATTTCTAGCTCATGATCTAATGCATGAAAACATAATAAATTTACTCTTACTGTAAAAATTGGACATGCAAAATTGATGTTACGAGTATGAGTTGATAAGGAAGTGCAAGATTTTGTAATTTGGGTAAAAAAACTAGTAGCTTCACTTGGTAACTGCTTTCTTCCACATACGTTGAAGTCTGCACCTTTTGTAATAATATTTCATACAATCTGTGATCAGTCTTGTACATGTCCCTTAGTTTAAAGCAATAGCTGATTTTTTTTGGCATCTTTAGCACAAGAAAGCTTGTGAAGTCACTGAAGCATTACCATGTAAATAAAACGTGATATAAAAATCCATAGCCCGCATTCAAGAGAATTGAGTCTGAAGTTGCACAATGTATGGAAACTGGGTATAGGACTCGAATGTAGTGTTGGGCAAACAGATCAGTAGACTACTATTATGAGACCACAGCCAAGGGGTTATTTCAGGATGAAAATTGTGGTTGTTTGATCAGGCATACGAGATCAACTGGATAAGAAAAATAGCTAAAGGACCATAGTGAAACTATTGAGTGTGTGGGAAGATAACTGTCTATGCCATTTAGAATGAGCTGGGCAAGACAGCTTGAGCTGGAGCAGAAAAACAGATAGTGGTGTTATAGAAGTCCCATGTTTCCAGTGTTAGTGAAGTGGAACACTAAGCCTTCAAGTGAGGTTCCATAATATAGTTGAGGAGGCAATTTGGTGCTGGATGGTACAAAACCCCTACAGGATGAGGAGGAAACGGCTGCAAGGAGTACTGAATCATTCTTGGACATGCTGATGCTGAACATTTTGTTTAGCAAATGACTTGCACAATACATGTCCTCTGATATTATGTTCGATGCCTGAAAAGTAATCTTGTACACGTTCTTGGTTAATGGGGACAATAGACCTGTCCAAAGCAGAATTTATCTGGAATTTTCCTTTTCTTAAAATGAACTGAAGGAAATGGGAGTTTCATATCCACGTCATTTGATGTGTTATTGGAGAGTAATCAAAATGATGTGTAAATCATGTCCCTTGTACTTGTTGTGAGGAAGGATGGGCTGGAAGGGTGAGTGCAGCTAGCTCTAAATAGTCTCAGTCATCTGAGGCATTTCTGTTTAGAGTTGGGCTATAAATCCTTGTACAATTGGGAATCCTGCTCCTTCAGTTTCCCGCCCTGCAGATGTGTGCTGAGCGGTTGCAAGTCCTTGCAGTGTTCCACTTGATCTACTGCACTCTATTAAAACCTGGGTAGTGACAGTCAGACAGAGTTATGAAAGGTACAACACGGAACTGATATGAGAGACGATGAGATGGTTGCAAAATATAAATAATTAGAGTCATTGAGTTGTACAGCACTGGAACAGACCATTCGGTCCAACTCCTCCATGCTGACCAGATATCCCAAACTGATCTAGTCCTACTTGTTAGCATTTGGCCAATATCCCTCTAAACACTTCCTATTCACGCATCCATCCAGATGCCTTTTAAATGTTGTAATTGTAATCGCCTCCACCACTTTCTCTAACAGCTGATTCCATACCCGCACCACCCTCTGTGTTAAAAAGTTGCCCCTCAGGTCCCTTTTTAAATCTTTCCCCTCTCCCCTTAAATCTATGCTGTCTAGATTCGGACTCCGATATTAATCAGACATTGATCAATATGTAGTTCAATACTGCACATATCTATAATGAGGTAGCTCTATACTTCTTGCATCATGAAGGGAGAATGCTGGAGGCCATACAATTATTATTGCATCACAGACCAGAGTGATCTTCTTCAAAGATGCTGTTAGTGAATCCAGTGATGAACGTTAGCCTGTTGCCACTAGCTGATTTAAGCTGTGCAGATTGTTTGTCTATTGGGAAAGTCAAGCATAAGGTATTGTATTAAAAGATTTGCTCTGTAAATCATTAATCACAAAGCTAGCGAGCTTTACACACTTCACAAAATTTTAGTTACTGATTTCACTCATCAGAGGAAAATTACAACCCACTTGCACCCAAACAGTCTTGTGTATGGAGCTGCGTATTAAATGAAGCACAATGTCAGGATGTCTCAGAAGAGGAAATGTAGATACCTGAACAGATGAGTTGGATTATTGCTGGCCAATGTATACACAATTTCATGAGTTTGCAGGGTTCAACTGGTATTGATGCAAGCAGTCAGTGTGCTGGCACAGCAGCAGTAGCATTCACAAGCACTGAGACTGGAAGGAAAGGCAGAGGCAAACTACAATCGCATGGAACAGCGAGATGCGAAGAGAAGAAAATCCACACTCACTGGGTGTTCAGTCCTTTGTAACTTTCTCAGGACAGGATAAGCTACAATATTTAATGCAAGTTTGTTGTTTGTGTGACAGTAGCATTTTCTGGCTGAAGGATTTTACGAGTATGACTGCAAAATTTTTCTTTCACTAGTAAGCGACTCATCACATTCGAAATTTTGAACTGTTTAAATTTACAATTAGAGAAGGCAAACAGGGATGAAAAATGACAGCCTAATATTGTAGGAGAGAGAGGCCGTGGCATGATGGCTAGTAATCCAGGCTAATGCTCAGGGGTCATGGGTTTGAATTCCACCATGGCAGGTGGTGAATATTTTGACCACGAAACTAGTATTGATTGTTGTAAAATTCCATCTGGCTCGTGAATGTCCTTTTAGGAAAGGAAGATGTCCGGCCTCCACATTCACTGTAACATGATTAACATTTAAATGGCCTAGCAAACCATTCAGTTATATCAAAACTACAAAGTCTGAGAAAAGGAAGTAAATTAGATTCTGTGGCAAGTTAGGAGAGCTGTCCCAAAGTCCAGTTGAACAGCAGCTTAACATCATACCATGGAATCATACCCTACACACACTGTCCCAGGAGCCACTGAACTCATTCTTTTTATACACTTGGCTACCTATGGATCCTTGCAAGTGTGAGGTCAGCCCCAGATCTGATTTCATTTTTTTTTCTCCCTCTAATTGACAGATCCCAACAGATTGTGCAGTTCTTTGTGGTAGAAAGGAAATCTGTAATCTGCGGGAGGTCTGTGCTCCCATCTCCTGTGGATGGTAAAAATTTGATAGCCTGGCTGTGTCCTGTTCCACTAGCCAGACAGATCTACCAGGGATGGCAGTAGTGGCATATAACTGGGGAGAGTTGCCCTGGGAGTCCTGAATATTGTCCCTGGACCCAATGCAACATCCTGCAGATTACTGTCTACCACACTTCCTGTCAGTTGGAGAATTAGTTCACTCTATGCTAAATAGCATTTGGAGATGTACTAAGGGTGGCAAGAGCACAAAAATGTATCCCTTCCAAAATCCTCATGTTTAGCATTGAGAGTGCCTTGATAGCACCAATACTGATTGAGATGGCCAAGTTCTGAAGGACACCGCTTCAAGAGTGGGCCTGCTGCAGTTGGTGAGGGTACCAACAAGTTGGAAAACCTACTTGACCTTGTGCTGTCCGATTTATCTGTAGATATGCACCTGTCCGTGACAGCTTCAATAGACCTTGTGAAGACAACAACCTACCTCTACATTGTGCATACCCTTCGTTGTTTTGCATTACCACCATGCTGAATTGGTTAGACTTTGAACAGAGCTTGTAAGTCAAGACTGGGTATTCAACTGCAATCTGTAACTGAATACATCAGTATCAAGCCATGGGAATAACTTAGTTCAATGAAGACTACAAAATACAGGAGGCCACGCCAGGAGCATAAACAGGCATACCTAAAAAATGAAGTGTCAACCGAGTGTAGCTGCAATATTGGATAACTTGTATGCCAAGCAACTGCAAACAATAGACAAAAGGAAGCAGTTCCACAATCAATGGATCAAAGTTCAGCTTTTCAGTTCTTCCACATCCAATCGTGAATGGTGCTGGACAATTAAACAACCGACAAGAGGCAGCTCCTCAAATAACCCCATCCTCGATGTTGAGGAAGCCTGACGCAACAATGCTGAAGACACGGCTGAAACATTCACACCCATCTTCAGCCAGAAGTACTGAATGGATAATTAGTCTCAGTCTCCTAAGGTTCCTAGCATCATATAATACCAATCTTCAATCAGTTTGATTCACGACATGATATCAAGAAATGGTTGAAGATGTTGGATACTTTGAAGGCTATGGCCTTGGCAATATTATGAGACAAGCACTGAAGACTTGTGCTCCAGAATGAGCTGTGCCCCCAGCCAAGCTATTCTTTTACAGTGTTAGATATATAGTGTTAAAAATGTGGAAAATTCCTTAGTTATGTCCTGTTTACAAAATGCAGGACAAATCCAATCCAGCCAATTATAGATAACAAGCATGGGGCTGGATGAACACAGCAGGTCAAGCAGCATCATAGGAGCAGGAAA
>JAHRHZ010000126.1:2945391-3040353 GCA_024137785.1 Ginglymostoma cirratum | reverse complement strand
CCCATGCTTGTTATCTCGGATTCTCCAGCATCTGCAGTACCTTTTATCTCCAGCCAATTATACCCCATCAAACTATTCCATTGTCAGAAAAGTGAAGTAAGGCATCAGCGATGCTTGCTTAAAAATAACGGGCGGTATGGTGGCCACATGGCACTGACGACCCAGATTCATTTTCAGCCTCGGGCAACTGTCTGTGTGCAGTTTGCACATTTTCCCTGTGTTTGTGTGGGTTTCCTCCGGGTGCACCGGTTCCTGCCACAGTCCAGAGATGTGCAGGTTAGGTGGATTGGCCGTGCTAAATTACTCTGTGTTCAGGGATGTGTCGGTTAGGTGTGTTGGGCATGGGAAGTATAGGGTGGGAGGATGGGTCTGGGTGGGTTGCTCTTCAGAGGGTTGGTGTGGACTTGTTGAGCCAAATGGCCTGTTTCCATGCTGTGGGAATTCTATTCTATTAATAACCTGCTTTGTGATGCTCTGTTTTAGATATTGCTTCTCCCATTCAGCTCCTGACCTTATTACAGCCTTGATCCAAACAAGGACAAAAGAGCTAAATTTAGAGGGATATGAGAATGACTACCCTTAATGTCAGTATAGCTTTTTGACACTGTGTCCAGAAGGAACCTTAGCAGATACTCCATACCTGTTTGGGATTATCTAATGTTTTAAAGTTGTAGCCAAGCGGGTTATTTGGTTTTGTGACGTAATCTTAAAAGATGTTGAACGTCTCATGCTGTCTGCAGCCCAGCTATGGACCCATAATGGGAGATACAGACTTTCTCACACTGTCTAGAAACTGCCATGGACTTGGAATATGAGGTGCTGACTGGCAAAGGTCTGATTTTAAAAAATATTCTCCTAAACTATTTTATGAACTAGACTGAGCAGCAGAACCACCTGAAGTGCATTTCTTCACCAGCACCACACCCACAATCTCATGCCAATTCCGCCCCTTCCCCCCCCACCCCCCAACACTGATCACATCCTTTTGCAAAGTTCTGCTTTCTTGCAGTGTGTTCAGATCATAGTCTGCTTTATGATAGAGACTGTGCTGTTAAGATTGGTTGGGTTATCTTGTCCTAGGCTCTGAAGGTGCAGTGTCCATTTTGAGGTGAACATCTGCTTGATGTGGAAAGTCTTCTTGGGGCCTGGGATTGGGGTGAGGGAGGAGGTGTGGGGGCAGGTGTAGCACTTCCTGCTGTTACAGGGGAAAGTGCCGGGTGTGGGGGGCTGGAGGGGAGTGTGGAGTGGACAAGGGAGTCCCGGAGAGAGTGGTCCCTCTGGAAAGCAGGTAAGGATGGGGAAGGAAAAATGTCTTTGGTGGTGGGGTCGGATTGCAGATGGCGGAAATGCCAGAGGATGATGCGTTGGATCCGGAGGTTGGTGGGGTGGTACGTGAGGACAAGGGGGATTGTGTTTTGGTTGTTATTGCGGGGACGGGCTGTGAGGGATGATTTGTGGGAAATGCGGGAGACACGGTCGAGGGCGTTCTCGACCACTGTGGGGGGGAAGTTGCGGTCCTTGAAAAACAAGGACATCTGAGATGTACGGGAGTGGACTGCCTCATCCTGGGAGCAGATGTGGTGGAGGCGAAGGAATTGGGAATGGGGATGGCATTTTTACAGGAAGGTGGGTGGGAGGAGGTGTATTCTAGGTAGATATGAGAGTCGGTGGGCTTGAAATGGATATCAGTTTCCAGGTAGCTGCCAGAGATGGAGATAGAGAGGTCCAGGAAGGAGAGAGAGGTATCAGAGATGGTCCAGGTGAACTTCAGGTTGGGGTGGAAGGTGTTGGTGAAATGGATGAACTGTTCGAGCTCCTCATGGGAGCATGAGGCAGCACTGATACAGTCATCAATGTAACAGAGGAAGAGGTGGGGCTGAGGACCAGTGTAGCTATGGAAGAGGGATTGTTCCACGTAACCTATAAAGAAGCAGGTGTAGCTTGGGCCCATGCAGGTACCCATGGCCACCCCCTTTGTCTGTAGGAAATGGGAGGAATTGAAAGAGAAGTTATTGAGGACGAGGACGAGTCTGGCTAAGCGGATGAGGGTGTCAGTGGAGAGGGACTGGTCGAGCCTGTGGGACAGGAAGAAGCGGTGGGCCTTTAGGCCATCTGCATGGGGAACGCAGGTGTATAGGGACTGGATGTCTATGGTAAAGATGAGGTGTTGGGGACTGGGGAATTGGAAGTTTTGGAGGAGGTGGAGGACGTGGGTGGTGTCACGGACATAGGTAGGGAGTTCTTGGACCAAGGGGGAGAAAATAGAGTCGAGATAGATGGAGATAAGTTTGGTGGGGCAGGAGCAGGACTTCACAAGCTTCAAAATCTCCCTTGCCCCTACCACATCCCAAAACCAGCCCAGCTTGTCCCCGCCTCCCTAACCTGTCCTTCCTTCCACCTATCCCCTCCTCCCACCCCAAGCCCCACCCCCATCTCCTACCTACTAACCTCATCCTGCCCCCTGGACTGACCTATCTCCTCCCTACCCCCCCCACCTACACTCACCTTTACTGGCTCCATCCCCGCCTCTCTGACCTGTCTCCTCTCCACCTATCTTCTCCTCTATCCATCTTCTATCCACCTCCCCCTCTCTCCCTATTTATTTCAGAGCCCTCTTCCCCTCCCCCATTTCTGAAGAAGGGTCTAGGCCCGAAACGTCAGCCTTCCTGCTCCTCTGATGCTGCTTGGCCTGATGTGTTCATCCAGCTCTGCACCTTGTTATCTCTTTCATTAGAACAGTTCTGATGAAGGCCATCTTGGCATTAAACATGTTTCTCTCCATAGATGGCATTTGATCTGTGAGAGCGTTTCCAGAATTTTTAAATTCCGATTACTTGCATTGGCAGTGTCTGCTTTTGTATTTGAAATTGAAAGTGGGTTGAGATTCTAATAATACGATTTACCATGTTATCTGTGTACCATTTTAAGTGGAACACGTGACCATAGACGTGATGTGGAAAATGCAACTGCAATAAGTACATTTTGTACTCCTAAATTTATTGGGTAAGCTCCAACTCTCAAGATGCCTTAAAAATTGGAAATGGTATTACATTGAGCTAGCTGTTTCTATCTGAGATATTGCCGTTTTCACAAGCCATAAAGCTAATACTTGCATGCCATGTGTAACGATACAGTTACTAGAAGTTGAGTTCACCATAGGCTGGTTGTGGGTTTGGAAGGTTCTGTTTTAGGATCTTTGGTGAATTTCTGCAGTGCGTCTTGTAGTCTAATTTTTCTGGATCAAACATTTTCTGGAGTGGAGCGTTAAACACGTTAGACTCTTTCCTGCACCTGTTCTTGATATTCGTACAATCACAGAATCCCTACAGTGTGGAAACAGGCCGTTCGGCCCAACAATTCCACACCGTCCCTCTGAAGACCATCCCACCGAAACCCATTCCCCGAATTTCGCCTGTCTAACCCACCTAACCTAAACATCCCTGGGCACGACGGGCAATTTAGCACGGCCAGTCCACCTACCCTGCACATTTTGTGGACTGTGGGAGGAAACCGAAGCACCCGGAAGAAACCCACGCAGACACGGGGAGAATGTGCAAACGCCACACAGACAGTCACCCGAGGTTGGAATTGAACCCAGGTCCCTGGTGCTGTGAGGCAGCAGTGCTAACCACTGTGCCACTGTGCCACCGTGCCACCGGTGTGATCTGCTAAGTGGAATGAGGGCGAGGAGTGTCCAAGATTGAAAGCTCATGTCTAACAAATGAAACTGAAGGATTGAAAAATGAACAAAGCAGGAAATGAAAGGTGGAAAGGAAAAGTAAATTATAGTGGGTGAATGTTCTTTCAAAGCAGATAAAACAAAAATGGAAGTGAAGAGAGATTAGAACATTGGATAATGAGAGAGAGAATAAAAGAGACTGAAAGAAAAATAAAAGTGTCGTCTTAAAATTACAAATTGTGAATAAACAACAATTCAGTACCTGATAGAATAAAATTCCTCAAATTATTCACTTTCTCGCCTGGTAGCCATTGCCAATTACCATATTGTTAGAGAATTACTTGCAGGAAAGGAAATGCAGCCGCGTCACAAAATACATGGGGTGGCTGGGGGCAAGTCGCCACTGTTGTGAAGTATCTAGCAACTTGTTGCAATTCACAATTTATGAAAATGTTGTCTTGGACACACAGCTTTAAGTTGAAAATAGCATGTATCATTCACACCATTATTTTCTCTGCAACTTCCAGCTCAATTTGAATTTCCTTGTAATTAACATTGTGTGCAGTACTGCAAATTCATAAACTTCTGCAGTTTTCAATGAGTGCAAAGTCAAGATAGATTGTACATTTGATTTATAATGTTGGACCATCTTCTGTCTAGTTTTTTCAGTGGCTATTTGATATGACAATTACCAAGATAATGTCGACATAAAAAGAAATCTGCTTCAGAGCTATGCACAGAAAACAATCATAGTTCTGAGGAACGGTCACCGGACCCGAAACGTTAACTCTGTTTTCTCCATCACAGATGATGCTAGACCTGCTGAGCTTTTCCAGCAATTTTTTTTGTTCATAGTTTATTAATGTTTTGCTGTATGGAGAGGTACTGATGTGAATTTCTAGCGTCAGACAGCTTAATGTCGAGAGTAGAATTGGCTCACAGCCAATCCCTCCTGCACTTTGATACATTGTGATTGTGTTGACAAGCAAGGCGGCCAAAGCCCTGAAAGCAAGTCACCACCGATGAGATAAACTGTTAGGCAAGTTAATTAACTTGACATCAGTAATTCGATAATGCATCAATCTAAAAATATTTCTGAGAAGTAACTAGAACATGATGTCCAGCTGTGTCTAAGGTTTGGAAGGCAGAAGGGGAATTGTCAGGTTTTATTTTTTGCTACACGTTTGTAAAGGTTTAAGATATTGAGGATTATTGTTTACAGCACATTAAGGGAATCGAGTTTGTCGGTGACCTGGTTTGTTATATCCTGCAGCTCAGCTTGCCAACTGATTGCTGTCTCAGCTTAGGCTTTCCATTAGAAAATTTTTGTTGTTACATGACAACTTAATCATGCCAGTCTAGCTTTATATTTCTGTTCATTAGCCCAAACTAATGCTTGTAAAGGACATTTGGTTGCAAAATAACAGTGGAAATAGCCATTATGATGGGCTAGCATATTAATATTAATCATTTCATTGAGATCCGTGCTTGGCAAGTTTCAGATAAATTTATGAAATCCTAGCTGTTTTGTATAAAACACTTCCTAGTTTAGTTGTCTCAAATTGACTCTTTAAATAAATGTAGTGTGTAAATTCTACTGTCAGTTTTTGATTTCCATAATATGGATGCTGGAAATCATCACTACTTCCGCAGCAGCAGTATGGGACAGTTTTTTGTTCATTCGTTCATGGGATGAGGGCATCGCTAGCCAGGCAGCGTTTATTGACCATCCGTAATTACCCAGAGTGCAGTTAAGAGACAACCACATTGCTGTGGGTCTGGAGTCATGTTGTAGTCCAGACCAGGTAAGGATGGCAGTTTCCTTCCCTGAAGGACATTAGTGAACCAGATGGGTTTTTCTGACAATCAACCACAGATTCACAGTCATCATTAGACTCTTAATTCCAGGTATTTATTGAATTCAAATTCCACCGTCTGCCGTAGGGGGACTCAAACCCAGGTTACCTGGGTCTCTGGATTAACAGTCCAGCAATAATACCACTAGGCCATCACCTCCCCATATCCTATGCTATAATGAAAAAGGGAGTTCTACCAGATTGAATATTGGTATATGTTATGAGAATTATTTTGAATAGTGCTTGAGGTACTATTGTACTGAAGGGATATAGGCCTAAAACATTGTCTCCTTTTTCTCTCTGAAAATTGTCCATCTTGGACTTGGCTCTGATTTTGTTAAACAAGTAAAGATATAAAATATATAGATACATCAAGTAAACTTAATTTAATAGATGAAAAGATTTTCAATTACAATTTACAGATTTTTGCTAAATCTGTTTTTCTTCTGAACAGTTTCTTGACTCTCATCCTGAGGAAATCTGAGTCCATCCAGAACTCTGACTTGTATTCTATTCCACACCAAGGCTCATACGCTCATCGTCGCTGTACCTGATGGCACTTGATCTAGCAATATTTCTTGTTAAAAGATTGTAATTCTTGTTTTCCAATCCCTTCGTGTTATTTCCTCTCCCCAATCGTGATATCCCCTTCAGGCCTGCAACTTTCTACGGTTTCTGTGTTCCTCCAGTTCTGACCTCTGTTTCTGTTTTGCCATACCGTTGGCATCCTTTCAGCTGTCTAGACCTTGAGCTATGCAATTCCCTCTAAACATTGCCTTCCCAATTCTGTCCTTTTTAAAAGTCTCCCCCGTCCTTTTTAAAAGTCTCCTCAAAAGTTATCTCTTCAATCAAATTTTGATCACCAAACCAAATAACTTTTAGCTATTCAATCCTGTAAGGCACCTTTTGGTTTATGTTGAAGGCAATTGATAAGCGTAAACGTTTGACTTGGGTGCAGGAGTAGACTATTCGGCCCCTTTCGGCTTGCCCCTATGTATAATAATATCATGGCTGAGCTGACTGTGCTTCCAACTTTACTTTCTTCTTTACCCCTTATAGCCTTTGACTCTTTTGTCAGTTGAGAATCTGTCTAACTCAGCCTTAAAAATGTTCAAAAGCCCTTCTTTCATTCCCCTCCGGGAATTCCACAGACTAATGACCTATGACTAATAGCATGTTAGTTCATTGGTTAGCACCGCTGCCTCACAGCACCAGGGTCCCGGGTTCAATTCTGCCCTTGGCGACTGTCTGTGTGGGTTTCCTCCGGGTGCCTCAGTTTCCTCTCATAGTCCAAAGATGTGCAGGTTAGGTGGATTGGCCATGCTAAATTGCTCATCGTTTCCAGGGATGTGCACGCTAGGTGGGTTAGCCATGGGAATTGCAGTGTTTGGGTCTGGGTGGATGCCCTTCGGAGGGGTGGTGTGGACTCTAGGCCGACTGGCCTGTTTCCACACTGGAGGGATTCTATGACCCTCTGAGAGGAACAAAACAAAATCTTATCATGTCAGTTTTAAATGGGAGGTTCCTTTAAAGCTTTAAAGTGTGTGCCCTAGTTCTGCTGTCTCCCACGAAGGCATTCTTCATTTTAGTGTTCACCCCATTCGGTCCCTCAGGATCTTGTATATTTCATTCAGATCACATCTCCATTGAATACTGGTCCAATCTGACCACCCAGTGTCTTCTCATTAGATAATCTCCTTGTTGCAGGAATTAGTTGAGTGAGCTTTGTCCAAACTGTCTAATGTAATTAGGCCTTTTAAATGAGGAAATCATATCTTCACATAGGACAGGTATGGTTTCAACAATGCCTTATACCAGTGTAGCAAAATGACCCTACTTTTATATTCCATTCTACTTGCAAAAAATAATGACAATGTTCCAATTATTATCTCGATTGCATACTGTACCTGCACACTCTCTTATGTTTCATGTACCAGGTTACTTAAATCCCTCAGTACCACAGGATTCTGCAGTCTCTCTCAATTTAAATAGTGTACTGTTTTTCTATTCTTGGCTAAGTGGGCAAGTTCACATTTTCTGACAGCATATTTATTTTTCACCTGCTTGCTTAACCTACCTATATTATTTTGCAGCTTCCCACGTTCTCTCGAACTTACTTGCTTACCCAACTTTGTCATTAACAAATTTAGCAGACGTAAAGTAAGTCCCTTCCTCCAAGTTATATGAATTGTAAATAGTTGATGCCATAGCATTGATCCCTGAGGCACTGTACTCATTACAGTTTGCCAACCTGAAAATGAGGTTTTTAATCCCTATCCTCTGCTTTCCAACCAATGTGTTATCACCATGAGCTGTTACATTACATTGTAATTTTTGTGTCAATTTATCAAATGCCTTTGGAAATCCAAATATACCACCTCATAGGTTACTCTTCATCCAATTGCTTATTATTTCCTGAAAACTTATTTTATATAAATTAGTAAAAAGTGATTTCCATTTCACAAAAACATGTTGACTGCCTGATTTCATTAGGAATTTTGTAGTGCCCTGCTGTAATCTCCGGAATGTACTTACATAGTTTCTTCATAACAAACATTAGGCTCTTTGACCTGTAGTTTCTTACTCTCTATATCCTACCTCCCTTTTGAATAGAACTGTTACATTCGCTCATTTTTTGATCTGAAGGGCCCTTTCCAGAGTCTAGGAAATATTGGAAAAGTACAACCAATGCACCAATCTGAGCAGCTACTTCTTGAAGATCCTGTGATGCAGGTCATCAGGTTTTCAGGGGACTTGTCAAGCTTTAGTTCTGAGTTTCAAATTATCATGATGTCCATCCTGGGTGTTAATTTTAATGTGTCAGATCGTGCAGTGATCATTATGCTTGCCTTCCAGGCAGAGCCTTCATGCAGGCTGCAGTTGCATAGTGCTTTTGAGCCTGAATTAATGATTTAGCAGTACGTGTTTGAATCCCACCATGGTAATTTGGGAATTTAAATGCAGTTATTCTAATAAATCTGGGATTAAAAAGCTGTTAGTAGTAATGGACACCATGTGACTACCAGATTATCATAAAAATTCATCTTGTTCAAATTGTGTCCATGGAAATCTCCCATCCTTAACCTGATCAGTTGATTTGCAACACCAAACTCTGTCATGTGATTGACTCCTAACTATCTGACTCTTTGAAATGGTTTAGCGAGCCACTCAATAGTATTCCAGAAGATACCTTATTACCACCTTCTCAAGGGCAGTAGTTGTGGTTAGTAAGTGTTGGCATAGCCGGCAATACCCAGATTCTCAAGAGTTAAAAAAGAATGCTCTTTTAAGGCTTCATGAGATACTTTGCTTTCCCTCTATAATTAGCTTGTGGGATTGTTTAGATTCCTGTCTGCACCTGCGACTCAAACCTGTCTTTCAATTGTGGCTGGATAATTTGCCATCTTCCTCCCCTGAGCTACGTTACACCTGCGATAGTCTGTTAGTCTGAAACTTTGACTGGATCCATCCCCCATCTTTCTCGCTGTTGTCATTGCACATCTTCCATCACCCATTTAGCACAATGACAAAATGCTGGCACATCAGTATGAAATTTTATAATTATTTACTATGTATTTGTTCAAAATCGAATAAACAAGTTATACAGCAAGTCTTGCAGCCTGTAGTTCCCTAGGTATTAAACCAACCTTTCAAACAATTCCATCGTTGCCCGACTGAAATAAGGTGGCACATTCAGTGCATCTACCCCAATACAAATGGTGTATTCTAATGATGAGAAAATTTCACAAAATGCTCATTTACCTGAATTTTTACTGTAGCAATGATGCTGATCCTAACAGCACTTAATATTATTTACATCGAAATAGGAGAGAAACATCCAACTACTGCAGGTACACAATTTAGCTATGGGAATCCAAAAATTCCTGCCTAAATTTATTCTTCCAAATGCTTTTCACAAACAGCACCTTGAAGTCTGACTTAGCATTACGTGACTTTAAAAGACATGAAGTTGTACTTCAGACTATAAATAAGCATGTCAGAGAATGTTAGGACTTGTGCATTTCAATACTAAATACCTATTAAATATGCGGTACCTCTTAATTATTGCCAAATAACTTTCTTGATGAAAATTATTGAGGGAGAGGTGGTGGCATAGTAATTTTGTCACTGTGAAAGCAATTCAGAGACACAAGCTAATGCTCCAGGAATAAGTGTTCAAATTTGACTTCAGTTAATAAATCTGAAATCAAAAGCTAGTCTAATGGTGATGATGAAACTTGTCAGTGGTTATAAAAACCTATCTGTTTCACTAATGTACTTTAAAGAAGAAAACTGCTTTCATACCTGGTTTAGAGCAGGGTAATGAAATGAATTTCTTAACTTCCATGTGGGATGGCTCAGCAAGACCACTTGGCATCAACTGAGGTACCAAAATGGCCAATCAAACTCAGCCCTATCAATCCTGCAAAGTCCTCCAACATCTTGTAGCTTGTACCAAAGCTGGGAAATCTGACAAGTGAATCATACCTTACAGACAATACCCCAGGCACCACTCTTGGATCTGTCCTGCCAGTAGGACAGGACAGGACAGGACAGGGTGCAGCACAGTGGTGTACCAGTTCAGAGGCACTTTCCCTTGGAATCTTGGTATTGAGTCCAGACCCATGAAATATCATTGCATCAGGTGAAAGTTGGGTGACATAACCTGATTACCAAGCTACCACTCTTTCCCACACTTGCCATTCACCTTATCTGTACTCCTCATGATTTCGTAAACCTCTGTTAGGCCACCTCTCAACCTCCAACACTCCAGTAAAAAAGGTCCCCCCCTATCCAGCCCCTCATTATAACTCAAACCCTCCCTTCCTGGCAGCGTCTTGGTAAGTCTCTCTGAATCCGCTCTATCTGAATAATATCTTTCCTGTAACAGTGTGACCAGAACTGGACACTGTACTCCAGGAGAGGTCTCACCAACGTCCTGTGCAATCTCAACATAACGTCCCAACTCCTAGACTCAAATGTCTGAGCAATGAGGGCAAGTATGCTAAACACCTTCTTAATCAACCTATCTATGTAATGCAAATTTAAAATTTAAGTTTAAATCCATCTTCAGCCAGAAGTGCAAAGTGTTTGATCTCAGCCTCCTCCTGAGTTTGCCAGCAAACCAGTCTCAAGCCAATTAAATTTACTCCATGTGAAATTAAATAGCTCAAATCTCTGGATACAGCAAAGAGCATGGGCCCCTGATTATATAGCAGCAGTGGTGTTGAAGACTTGAGCTCCAGAACTAGTTGTGCCTCTACCCAAGCTGTCCCAGGATAACTGAAATACTGGCATCTACTGAGCAATGTGGAAGATTGCTCAGGTATATCCTGTGCTCAGAAAGCAGAACAAATCCAGCTGGGCTGGCGGCACCCATCCACCTACTCAGTCGTCAACTAAGTGATGGAATTTGTCATCAACAGAGCTATCAAATGCACTTGTTCAGTAATAATCTGCTCACTGGTGTCTAATTTGTGGTCTGTCAGGGTCACTCAGTGATTGTTGGAATTCAATCATTTCAGCCCCAGCGTGTTACTACAGGAATTCTTCAAAGTGGTGTCTCGGGCTCAACCATGTTCAGTTGCTTCATCAATAACACTCCCTCCATCGTAGGGTCAGAAGTGAGAATGTTCACCAATGATTGCACAATGTTCAGTACCACTCATGACTCCTCAAATACTGAAGCTGTCCATGTCCAAATGCAGCAAGACCTGGGCAGCATTCAGGCTTAGGCTGACAAGCGGTAAGTAACATTCGTGCTATGCAAATGTTGGATAATGACCATTGCCCAGAAGAGAGAATCTAACCATCTCCCCTTGGCATTACCATCACTGAATTCTCCACCACCATTCTGAGGGTTATTGTTGATGAGAATGAAAACTGGACTAGGCATATAAATACTGTGGGTGGGCTCATGTAGTGCAGTGGTGGTATCACCATCTCTAAGCTGGGAGATCTGGGTTCAAGGTGAAATAACCTTTCTGAACAGCTTGATTGGAAAATATCTATAAATACTATAGCTACATGAACAGGTTACAGGTTGTGAATGCTGTGGCGAGTAACTCATCAGCTGTATTCGTAAAGCCTGTCCACCATCTACAAGGCACCAGTCGGGTGTTGTGATGAAATACTCCTCATTTGACTGGATGAGTCCAGTTCCAACAACACTGTAGAAGGTAACTCCATTTTGGTCAAAACTGACACGCGTCCACCAACTTCAAACACTCAGTCCCTTCACTGACACAGTAGCAGCAGTATGTACCAGCTTCACTGCAGCTACTTGCTCACACTCCTTCCAAACCTGCAACCTTTCTGACCTAGAAGGATAAGGTCAGTAGATGCACAGAATCTCCAAGTTCCCCTCCAAGTTGCACACCATCCTACCTTGGATCTATATCGTCATTTCTTTAATGTCACTGACTCTGAGTGTTGGAACTCAATACTGTAAGTGTCACCAAACCCTAAGGACTGAACCTGTTAATGAAGGCAGCTCACAACCATCTTCTTTAGGGTAATTTAGAAATGGCAATAAATGCTGGCCTAGCCAGCAATGTCCACATCCCACCAACAAATAAAAAAAAATGGATTTTAGACTTGTGGAGTCTTATTTGTTCAAATTTTAGTTACTGCAGGAACATGTAAACAAAAAAAAAGTTTCTTTATTTCTAAACCTTTCCAAAAGGCACTCCCACAGGAGCACTTTCCCCAACACGCATGTAATCATCCACAACTTATCAAGGACATCAAGAGTTCTGGTATACTTGTACGATAATGGTTGAACTGATATTGTTATCATGTCACCAGCACATTTTGATAAATGTGTAAACATGTATTGATATCTCACATCATTTTCACTTTCTGCAGAAGTGATGCTGCAAAGTTTCTCAGTTTTTGGAACAAATACTGAAAGACATACCGTTTCCTCTGAAGGGATGACACAAAGATAGATGAAGGAACAAGTAGTGGTGAGGAGATGGGGAGGCTGCCGAAGGGCTTGGACAGGCTAGGAGAGTGGGCAAAAAAGTGGCAGATGGAATATAATGTGGGAAATGCAGTGTGAAGTAATGCACTTTCGTAGGAAGATAGAGGCATAGACTATTTTCCAAAAGGGAGAATGCTTTGAAAATCTGAGCCACAAAGTGACTTAGGAGTCCTCGGCTGTATTGGGCAAACACAAATCAAGTGCTGTCTTTAGATTCCCAGGTGCACAAAATCTCAGCAGGAGTAACTGTACAGTAATCCTATATGCTCAGGCCAAAGAACTCTGATATCAGATGTGGAGTTCCTGTTGTCTCACAGCTGAAGTTGAATAATGCAGCTCAACACAAAGGCTTGCATTTGCTAAAGCTTGTGTAACATTGACACATGCTTGACATTGTAACAATTTTGCTTCATACCGTTGTGGAAATGGGTTTCTGTGGAAAGGAAGTAAGAACATGAATGCTTGAGTATCTGAAAACTGGATTCCTCTTTCAGATGTTCCATTACTTATTTTAGAAGGTGTCGATAATTTCTGTTCCCTATGGGTTTGCCAGTGCCTTCTCTATTACCAGTATTTTTCTAAAACTGCTTTTCATAATGGAAAATATCATCTGTAACATAAAACTAGTGTTTTGGAATGTTTCAGCATTTTCAGCTTCTGCATAAATGCTGTTTCTATGGAAATTGAACTATCATACAAGACCACAAGGTAATTATGATTGAGGAAGGTCATTTGGCCATCTCCATTCACCAAACGAGAAGGATGAAATTGTTTTACAGTTACATTTGTTTCTTAACTGATCCAAGTGTCCTTTCCATTACAATTCTGAAAAGATGTCCCTTTTAACGCGTAGAACCGTCTGCTGATTCTGGTCCCAAAAATAACTTGAAATAGTTGTAACCTGTCTGCCAATTTAATAGAATAAAACACATGGGATAAATATATTTTTCTGATTCCTATTTACTTGAAATTTAGATGGCATTGTATGTAGAAAGTTGCTTTTTCTTGTGTTCTTACTGCTTTATGTGCTTGCTTGCTTGCTGTGTGTCTCTTTTTCTCTTCCTGGCCCTCGCATCACAAGCTCTCTGCACTTGAATGATTTGCATGTTAACCTGCTAAGTGCCCCAGAAATGATGTCACTCCAACACGTGATGCAGTTTTCTTGCTCTGATGTGTTATCTATTGTCTGTGTGTGTGAAATGGCATGTTCTGGATAGATGCATTGACTGAGCTTGATTTTCTTTTTGCGCTAGGTCTTAATTGCCATTCTCAGAAGCTGTGCAATATGAATTTGGCTTAAGTTGATCCGAATTTAGCTTACTAGCCGCTATTTTAATATTAATTGCTCAATCTATTCCTTTTGACCTAATAACTTTAAAATTGTGAGATAACAAGGTGCAGAGCCGGATGAACACAGCAGACCAAGCAGCATCAGAGGAGCAGGAAAACTGACATTTCAGGCCTAGACCCTTCAGAAAAAATTGTCCTCCCTTTAATGCTTCCACTTTAGCTCAATTTTATTCAGTACCCCCTCATATTCAGACTTTTGAAACTGGGGATAAGTTATCTGGGTTATTTGCATCAACCCCAGAATGAAAATGCCTCCTGTTTTCAAATGGACACTGCATTCAATAGTAATAAAATTAAGAAAAATGTTAATTTTGTTAAAAGGCCTTTCAGTTACTTATTGAAAATCTAAAGTACTTTTGCTAGTTTTCTAAATTGAGATGTCTGCATTCTCCAAACTGTTGAATTCTCTTTCAACTGAAAAAGAGATATTTGGTTTTATTTACAAAAAAGATGAATTGCATCTTACACTCAAAAGCTCTTCTCAGCCAGATACTACTGAGAGAGGGAGAACATACCTATGTGTGTGTGTGTGTGAGAGAGAGGGAGAGATTCCTGCTCATTAATTGTGGTACTGATAAGTTATAGCATCAGCATGTAATATTGTCTTGTGCAGCTTTACTGTTGTATTTAACTCAATTAGAATTTTGTTAGAAATAGTCAAAATCTTATCAACATTATGATTGGACATTATCTCATGGTGCAAGCTGTTTACTCCATACAGGTCATAAACTAAGGTATGACCTTTTAAGGCAAAGAATTGATGGATACCAATAGTGCAGCACAACTTGAGTGTGAATCGGCAGCCTATTTTTGATGCCAAATTCTCGCATCTGTTTAAGTTAGTGGGACAAAAATTTGACCATAGTGCAAGAGGAAGTTGCCGATCCTTTGTTGGTCTGTTTCACGCATTGTTGATAGTGGACTTATTTTTGTTGTTTTGTCTGATCTTTGCCATAAATGAAGTACCTCTAGTATTAAAATAATAATGTGAAAGAGTAGACTTAAATACCCCCCCCTACAATGTGTTCGAATTCTATATTATGGCACCAGCATACAATTTCCAACAGCATAAATCTCTTGAATGGAGGTTCCCAAACTTTGTGTGTTGCATACCTAGATTAACCAACTCCCCACTTCTCGCAACCCGCAGACAGTTTTAATAGTTTGTGTAGTGCTTGGACATTGAGCAACAACTCATTAAAAGGAGCCATTAATGTTACAGGTATATGTGTGTTCAAACATTTGACATACCTTAGAGTAGATACCATACTAGAGTAAAAGTCGATCTCATATAAAAGTCGACCCCCTGTTTTTGGCCAAAAAAGTCTTGAATTTTCCAAATAACTTGTATAAAAGTTTACCCTAGTTCTTCACAGATAAGAGATCAACATTTTCTGAGTTATCCTGTACATTCCAGTAAATGTTACGATGAGGAAATGATCGGTGAGGCTGTATGAGAGTCAAACTAAAACAACAGTAAACAAGAGCAAATGGAGGGAACCGGAAGAATTTGGCATGGAAGGTTAACATCCATCAAGTCAGAGTCAAGTACTTGAGGAATGCAGTCATATACCTAGCTGAGGTTTTGAAATTTCTTCGTCATTTTGTGTAGAAATACCCTCTGGAAAGAAATAAAATATATACAGCGTATAAAATGAAAGTTATTGAAGTAGCAGAGAAGACAAAACTCTGTAGCAGCAAGAGAATTTTATGTTTCAGAGAAACTTGAGAGACTGGAGAAAAATATCGAACCACCTTCAGACAATGCCAAAACGAAAGTGTGCCAGCAGAGGTTAACCTAGCAAGTGGCCACAATTGGAGGAAAGAAAAGTTGTTGAATGGATACTTGAAAATTGTCAAAATGGAAGCAATGTTAGTCTTGAAGCCTTCCAAATCCATGCACAAAACGAATCAAAGAAGGATGGAATTTCAGATTTTAAGGCAAGTGCTGGATGGTGCACAAGGTTCATGAGAAGGAACAATTTAGTATCTCAGCAGAGAACTAAGATTACACAAAAGATGCCTGCTGAACTCAAAGAAAAGACATTACAGTTTCACCAGTTTGTAATCGGAAATCAGCAGAAGGAAGGCTGCGAGTTATCATGCATTAGAACATGGATGAAGCGCCTAGCACTCTTGACATGCCGGAGAATCAAACTGAACTAAAAAGGAGAAAAACCACTGGACATGGGGAAAAGTAAATTTACTTTATTTCTTTCTTGTATGGCTGATGGCACTAAGTTAAAAATGCATTTCTGATGAAGGGTCTAGGCCCGAAACGTCAAGCTTTCCTGCTCCTATGATGCTGCTTGGCCTGCTGTGTTCATCCAGCTCCACACCTTGTTATCTCGGATTCTCCAGCATTTGCAATACCTTTTATCTCTGATACAATTTTAACCCCACTGCGAAGCCTCTTCTAAGGATGCCTACCCTGAATAAGTTACCCTCCTCCCTGCGGACAAACCTCAGGGAATCTCCATTTCTGATGAAGGGTCTAGGCCCGAAACGTCAAGCTTTCCTGCTCCTATGATGCTGCTTGACCTGCTGTGTTCATCCAGCCCCACACCTTGTTATCTTCGATTCTCCAGCACCTGCAGTACCTTTTATCTCAGTTAAAACCAATGATTGTTTTCAAGGGAAAAACTTAGCCAGAGGAGAATTTACCAAAAGGAATTGTCATCCATATGCATCCACAAGGCTGGATGGATGAAGGTGGATGTAAAAAATGGATAAAGGAAGTTTGGAACTTAGGACCGCGCAAGGAAGAGTTTGCTCATCTGGGACCAGTTTAGATCACACCTAGTGAAGAATGTTGTCGGTGACATCCGATCACATAACACTGACGTAACTGTAATTCCCAGCGGACATATAAAGTGGTTTTGCAACCAATGGATGTTAGTATCGATATGCCATTTAAGGACATGATGAGAATGAAGTGGAATAACTGAATGTGTGATGGAGAAAAAAATCATACACAAGAGGAAGCAGTATGCGGGCTCCATCACAGCCGTGGATCATTGATTTATGGAAGGAAATAAAAGCTGACACTACTTTCAAATCATTCGAGAAATGTAGAGTTTCAAATGCATTGTACACTACAGAGGACGATTATCTACCAGTAATTCATTTTTGTTTCTATTGTTCTTATCCGGTAATCACAGGTACCGTAATTCATGTGTTTTTCTTCCTTATTCGATGAGAGATCAATTCAACTTCTACCAATGATACGGTACTTTTGGAACGTAGCATGAATTTCAGCCCCTCAAAAGTAATATCCATGTAATAGACGACCCCGTAAATTTAACCTTAAGTTTAAAAAAAAAACTCTACTTTTACACGAATATAAATGATATTTGTTGCAAGTTCCTTTCTACACAAAGGCTTTTATGATTTTTTGATTTTATTCCCAGTGAGTGAGATTAAAAATGTAATTTCACAAAGATAAGCTGTAGCCAAACCTTGACAGCCCTATCTGACAATTTGGAAAATATTTTTTCCCACCTGGGGCCAAATTTGACCAACCCCCTCTTGAGTGAAAAATGATTTTGAGTTGGCCCTCAGTTGTGATGTCTGGATTGTTTGCTGCTTCTGTTACTAATGTGTTTTGTAGCATAGGTATTGTGAAAATATTTTACAAGGTAATGTTTAGGTTTCCCATCAAAAGCAAGAAATCATGTAATTACTTTGCCAATTTGGTGAGATGTTGCTTGCTCTAACACTACCCTGAAACAGTAGTTCATTTTGTTTCCAGGAATTCACAAATATTTGCGAATATTTTAGTGGTGTTTTTCTCCAAAAAGCAAGTGCAAACTGTCTGCTTTTTTTTTTGTTGGAGTCATTGACTCAGTTTTGTCCTGGACATTGCAGGTGATTGCCTTTAGTGGTTGCAGTCCCCGATATAATGAGAGTACATGTCTGATAAGCAGCCAAGCTTTGAGATCCAGGCCGTGTTAGACAATGAAATAGGACAGAAATAAACTGCCTTTGAAGAGTAACTTTTATTTGAACTTAACTGTTTTTAAAAACAAATGAGTGAAGACCTTGCCATGTGATAGCCATTGAACCTCCCTGTGGAACAATAGCTCCAATGGCTCAATTCCCATTTTATTAAAGCAGAAAAATATCCTGGAGTTCATGTTTGATCTTTTACAAAGTCTATTATCTTCCCAATATTATCCAGAACTTCCTTTTAAGTTGGCAGGCATGCTTTTGGCACCAAGCTCTTCCAATGTATGTTGCCATCACAATCTGAGCAAATGCTCTGATACATGTCACTTGGTCTACTGTTCTTACCATAAGACCATAAGACATAGGAGTGGAAGTAAGGCCATTCAGCCCATCAAGTCCACTCTGCCATTTAATCATGGCTGATGGGCATTTCAACTCCACTTACCCGCACTCTCCCCATAGCCCTTGACTCCTTGCAAGATCAAGAATTTATCAATCTCTGCCTTGAAGACATTCAACGTCCTGGCCTCCACTGCGCTCCGTTGCAATGCATTCCACCAGCAATGGACTTTGTTCCATTGGTACAAAAAATGATATATTGTAGTCAGAGAGTATGTTGATTTATGATATGATGTTGAGAAATCTGGAGCCAAGGGGTCACTGCTTAAAAGTAAGGAGTTGTCCATTTGAAACGGTGATGAGACAGAATATTTTCTGAGGATTGAAAGTCTTTGGAACACCTTTCTTGAAAAAACTGTGGGAGTAGAGTCTTTGAATATTTTTAAGATAGCTGGATAGATTCTTGGTTATACAAAGGAGTGCAAGGCTATCTGGGTAGACAGCAGTATGGGTTTGAAGTTACAATCGTATCAGCCATAATCTAACAAATGGAGGAGCAGAATAGTGGAGTTGAATGGTCCACCATTCTTTCTTGTTAGAAAAACATGACAGCAGGAAGTTACTTTCAGCATTTAACATTAAAACTGCCTGACATTTGAGAATTGACATTTAAGTAAATGTATTGCCTGGATGTTAGCTGCTGCCTTTTTGTATTGACTTCTCTGGACATGTTATGACACCTCAGTGGCCATCACAAGCTGAGGTGAGACTTGGATCTGTATCTTTTGACGCCAAGATCGCGGTGCTGCATCACAAGAGCCTTTTTAATGCTATGCATTAACACAACAACTGATAAGGTTAGGAGGGATAACAGTTTATTATAAATTGATGTCAAGATATATACAGAGGGAATTGGGCCTCATGGCATAGTGGTAGTGTCCCTGCCTTTTGAACCATAAGGCTGGGGTTCAAGTCTAACCTGCCCCAAAGTTATGTAATAACTCATCTGAATAAGTTGATTAAAAATATCTATAAAGAGAGAATTGCTGGAACTGGGGGAAGAGAAATGTTGAATGTGTAGTTGATAACCAATCTTAATATATCTCTTAGTTTATAGTTTCTGTTATTTGGAATCAATTAATACTGTGGAGTGAGTTTGACTTCATAGTGTTTCATCTTGTGTATGTGTATAAAAACCCATTAGCATCGCAGGCAATTATAAGTGACTTCTGATATCATACCAGATCAGATTGATAGATATGAATTATTCCTTAACCAAAATATGAGTGTAATCCAAACTGTAGCTCTAAGTATCCTCATGCATGAATGAAGGTATACTAATATGCAGGTGCAGCATGCAACTGGGGAAAGTAAAGGAATATTATCATTTATTACGAGGGAGTTTAATGAAAAAGTCGAGAGGGTATGCATTAGTGTCGTATCAATGTCTTGTCTAACTGGAATCCTCATTACAACCTTGGTTCAGACATAGGCTAACATGCTAAATTTCAGGTAATTTCACTTTTTCACGTATGCACTTGATAACAACATATATTTAACCCAGTGTGACATCAAAAAAGCCTTGGTAAAGTTGAAGTCAAACCAGCTGCAAGGAGGACAATGACAGCTATCACTGTAATACAACTTCCTTATCGCTGGAATCACAGTTGGCATAAAGGTGGCTGGTGTTGATTTGTTGGAGTATAAATATCCTGCTCTAAGACACCACTGCTGGAGTTCCTCAGGATTGTGTCCTAGGCCCAAACATCTTCGTCTGCTCTATCATTAGGTCGGATGTGGGGATGTTTGCTGGTGGCTGCAGTGTTCTGCTCCATTTACAACTCCTCTGAATTTTGCATCCATGCTGCCACTGCCCATTTATTCCATGGAGTTCAATTTACAAAACACGGCGATTATGTGTACTTTGTCAAATGTCTTTTAAAAGTTCGGTACATAACATTAGCTATACTGTGCTCATCTGTCATCTGTTATCACATCAAACACTCAAATCAAGTCAGTCAAACATGATTTGCCTGGCAATCTTATCAATTTGTCTGTTGATTTAAAAAAAAAAGTCTCAAAGGATATATTAAATTGCCCCAGCAGGTACAAAATAATATTGTGATACAAAACTGCCCAAATCAGGATCTGCCACTTCAATGATTAACATTTAACTCCATATATAGAATATCACCCAAGGAGTGCCATTCAAACTAGACAACAGTCCATTTGCTGAATTTATTGTTGCAGTACTGATGTCAGCTTTGGCTTCAAGCGCTCATCTACAACATCTCTCAAACTAGGAAGCTCCTGTCAGCTTAAAATGCAGCTGGAAAGTAACTCCACTAAATAGAACCAAGTTTAGACCTAATTTTACATTGTTCTGCCAGTTCATAAGAGTATTTACAAATGCAGTGGTTATCTTTCCTTGGAGTACTGATTTGATACAATGTCATTGAGGGAATGTAACCACTTAATATCAGTAAACTCCTTTCAGTGGAGCAGTCTTTAGCTTTTGATGCTAGTTGGAAGTAAGAAAAATGAATATCTTCGTATCTTATCGGACCTTGTGGAGCAATGATACAGTTCCTACACCTGGGTCAGAAGGTCTCTGTCCAAATCCCACCTCTGGATGTGAGGGCTACAGAGGTGTATTGTAACATTCTCCAGCTGGTCGATTTAAATAAAAACTATATCTTGGCAAATGTTGCTAAACATGCCTGACGTCCTACTTCTGGTACTTTACAAGCTTGTTGCTATCAGTTTAAATATTTTGGTAGATATTCTAGGCACTAACAGCAATGTGTTGTGTGAGTGTATACTCATCAGTAATGCACTGTCAACTTGCATTGATTCTGTTCAATATACTCAGAACTTGGATGGGTGAAGTTAAATCTGTACTGGTAAATACTGGGGCTAGATGCCAACAATGTGGATCTAATGTGACCGCAAAAATCTTATCAGTGTTTGTATATCACCAGTTATTACAGGTCACACTGCACTTTTACTGGAACAGTTAGTGAATTAAGTTCAAGGTATGGTATGAATTAATCATGGGTGAACTGCTTTTCCCTTACAGCTGCACACACATATTCAAAACATTTTTCAACCACTGCTTATCGTAGTCTACCAGAATGCTCAATTTGAGGCGCTTACTTTAAATGGTGTTGCTGTATGCAATCATTTAAAAGGCTAAGTCCAGAGGACTGCTCTGCTGCAGTCGCTAACCCCTGCTCCACTATTTTATCTGTAGATCTGAGACATTTCTGTAACAGAAGGCAGTCTCTAGTAGCTCTGACAGTATAATAAATGCAGGCGTTGCATCTACAAATGTGAAAACAAAAATTTTAATTAAGTTTTTTTAATAATATGATTTGTAATGTATGGCTATTTACTTGTCAAGAATTCATGCTGTTCAAGCAGCTATTGCTCTGCTGCAGATTAAGTTTGTAGTTCTTTTGAAGCTCGTGATGACAAGCAATGATCCTTGATTTTCAGATATTTAAAGGCCTATAACATGGTTATTTTAAAAGATGCAGGAAGGAGGGGAAGCTTTCAACTACCACTTGCCCATATTTTACCTTTTATAATCGGAAATGGTGGGGACTAGGGAGGCTGCCGTACTTGGGTGGTCATTTGAACGAGCACTTTGTGTTGTTATAGTAGTCGTGAAGAACTAATTGTAATGTGGGTATCCTGGGTACCATATTTATTGCAATCCAGTGCTGAGCAGCAATTTGTCCATCCACCGGTCATGGGGGAAGGGCAGCAAGAAATGCATTCTGTGAAGACCCAGCAATTGGGGCGGCACAGTGGTTAGCGCTGCTGCCTCATGGTGCCAGGGACCTGGGTTTGATTCCAGCCTCGGGCACCTGTCTGTGTGGAATTTGCACATTCTCCCTGTGTCTGCGTGGGTTTCCTCCCAAGGTCCAAAAATGTGCAGGTTAGGTGGATTGGCCATGCTAAATTGCCTGTAGTGTTCAGGGAGGTGTAGATTAGGTGGATTATAGGGGGATGGGTCTGGGTGGGATGCTCTGAGGTTCGGTGTGGACTTGTTGGGCCGAAGGGTCTGTTGCCACACTGTCGGGATTCTATGATTCTAATTGTGTCCAAAACTCTGTTTATTTTGAACTTCTGTGTACTAGAAGTGGTGGCAGCAGGTGTCAATGAGTAAGACCAAAGCACATTTAATATTGAATTAAATTGAGAAAGGTCAACCTGAAATAGTGCGAGAAAGGGGGAAGGAAACTGAATCGTGTAAAACCTAAATGACACTAGCCACAGTAATGAATGCACAGCTCCAGCCCATGATGATTAGATGATGTTGTGACGGCACTTGACAGGTTTGAACAGAAGTGCAGGCTGATGTTCAGTAGCGTTCTAAAAGGATGTAATGAAGAGGACAGTGTCAACTACATCCTTTTGTGGACAGGAGAGAAAGTGCTAAATTCATTTAGTATTTGGAAGATGAAGGCATGATGACAGTCAACTGCCAACTAACTGAAATATTGAGCACACATAACCAGTCAGTCAAATTATTAGATTTGCTGAAATGATTTCATTGCCTGAGGCAGGAACCAGATGAGCCTATTGATAATTTCTTAAGATTGAAAAATGCAACCAGAAAATGTAAATTCAAAGAAGCTGGTTAATCAGCTCATCCAGGGCTGTGCACATGACAAAGTACAAAGATTTGTTTGGAGAGGTCCAGCTCAATATCGCAGGCAGTGTCAGAGCACGTGAACCCATGAGCAAGCAGGTGAAGGTGCTGGCTATATAAGTGGTTGACCTTGACCTAAGTCAAGAAAATGGTAGCAGGGTTGATGCAGTGAAACAGAAACAAACGAAAGCACACCAGACAAAGAAAGATGTGCAGAAGCTGTAGACAGTCACAGGTTCACAGAGCTCACTGTATGGATCAAAGTGCATAGTTTGTGGATAGCCCAATCACAAGGGAAAGATATGCAGAACAAAGGGAAAAGATAGTAAAGGACTTAACAGAAGCAAGGTAACTGGGTGAAGCAGCAGGGAAAGAAACAAAAACATCTATATTCTAGAAGATGCCAATGAGATTAAGAACATAATGGATATTGGAACTATATATTTGCGTAAAGTAGCAGAATATAACAATTCCCAGAGAAAAAGCCATTCATATAACCATTCAGGTCAGGATGACGGTGAACATTAGGCTCAGAGCCATAAATCTGAAACAAAAGACTGATTCTGGAGCATGAAGTAACATCTCTCTCAGAATCTTTCCTGAAAATTATGGGATGAATGATGATTTGATACTGAACAGTGTCGTCCAATTATGAACCTAGTGATTCATTTCCCACGTAAACAACCAATAGAAGTAAAAGGAAATCTTGTGAAGATCTCCCAAAAAAAGAAAGTCATTACCCGAGTCATAGAGTCTACAAAATGGGTAAACTCTCTTGTGGTGAAGGAGGAGCTAAATGGACGCTAAGAGTTTGCATGGTACCAATAATCTTGAGCAATAAAGAAGAATGACTACTGTCTTCCAAAGTGGGAAGAGATCTCGCCAGCATATGCAGGTACAAACATTTTCAAGGTAAGTACGAGAAATAGTGACTGGAAGGTGAAGCTTGATGAGAAGTCTTTGCTGGTAATGGTAATCAGTGTGCCCTTTTGTACAAATTGTTCTATGATTTGGCCTTGGCCAATACTGGTTCTAGCACAAAACTGACATGACATATGGGGGCTGCAAAGAAGTGTTTAACAAAGTTGATGATATCCAGATCTATGGAGTAGAAGGACAAGATCCAGCCCACCATCTACATGGAGACCTGGAGAGACCTAGGAAAGCTGGAATCAAGCTAAGCCAAGAGAAATGCATTGCAAAGGTAATGGGATGGTATTCAGAGCTGATGGAGTTGAGCTGAGTCTCGGGTGGGGGGGTAAAGAATTCACGCTACCTCAGATAGAAGCTCCAAGACGTGTCAAAGGACTGAGAATGTGTTATTTTATGCCTCATACATCAAAGCACAGTAAACTTGCAAGAGCTGATGAGAAAAGCTGTTAAGTAACAGTGGTCAGAGTCCCGTTAAAGTTGCAACAATTCAAAAAGAACTAATATACAAGGAGGCAATTCTGTCAAATTCTGTTAGAGAAACTGGCCATTCTGCAAGTTAATGCTGCTGCCAAAGCACAGATCAGCCCTTGACAAGACCAAAAACAATAAATGAAGTTACATCTTTGCATGTGAGTGCTGAGACTAGACATGCCAACATAGGCTAGATTTTGGTAGTTGTGTAGAGATGAGAAGTTTCATGCGTATCTCTAGGGCAGAGAGGTAATGGTGGAAGTGATTATTACTCACTAGAACAGATTATAAGAAAAATATGTGCAGGCCACAGGCAAGAAAGCAGATGTTGTTCTTGAAGCGTCAGAGTTTCAACTTTAATTTTGAAATATAAATCCGGAAGAGAAATGGTGCGAGTGAGCAGATACTGTCTTTGTAACCACAGGAGAAAAAGGAGATAAAAGATCAAGGTATATTAAACTTAAAACCTCCAAAACTGATTCATATTAAAGAAGAGACCAGCAAAGGTGAAGAATTAGAGATGTTTTCTCAGCAAGTGACCAAGAGATGGCCTGATGACATATGACCAAAAAAAGCCAGCAACATGACCGTATTGGCCTAACAAAAATTACCTCACGCTGGAAGGTGAAGTTTGATTAGCTGAATCCAGAATAATCATAACTAAAATGATGCAGTGAGGACTTCGCAGGAAGATAGATGAAGGTCACATTTGAATGAAAAAGTGTAAGCTCAGTCACGTCACCTGACTGCTGGATAGGTATCCACAAAGCCGTCAAAAGAATGGTGTCTTTGTGCAATGTATGCCTGAAGTACAGGGATACATAGCAGAACAAGATGATGATAATTACTGAAGTATCACTCTGATCATAACATATTGTGGGTGCCAATTTATTCACGCACAATCAAGAAGAATATCTTATAATTGCAGATTACCACTCCTTGTTCCTCCTTTTATCTGAAAGGTGAAGATTTAACAACCACGGCAGTCATTTCAGCTGTACAAGTTCTGTTTCCTAAGCAACAAATTCCTAAAAGAATACTTTGCTATAATGGACTCAAGTTGCCTCCAGCTCATTTAAGTAGTTCACTGAATAGTATGGATTCAACATCACTTCACCACCGCATTATCCAAGCTTGTATAAAGAAAAATCTAGATAGTTATGGGTACCCTCTAATAATCTAAGTCACAAAGATCCAAACCTTGAATTATTGTCAGTCTAATCTACACCCCTCAAAATTAACGTGAAGTAACCTGCAGAGCTGTTGAATGGGAGAAAGTGTTAAACAACTGATTCTCTCCCAGTCATTTGACGAACAGAAAAAAACTCTCAGCACACGTTGGAATAAGACTACATTTAGGCAGGCTTTTAATGCGCTTGTTTGGGTAATTGAAAGGACAGATCTCCTCCAACTGCCCCGCCATTCGTAATTCAAAACCTTGAATAAAGATGTTAAATATGTAAGAGTATATGATCTGTCAGATTGCTCAAGGTTTGGAACAATTCCTGATAAGCTGTGAAGGTGAGTATGCCACAGTACACTCATGTTTAAAATTTATCAACTTTTAAAGTGCATTTTGGCTCTTCCATGAAAGTGATTCAGAATTCCTTTCGAGTTTCTGAAATAACAAAGTGAAGTTACAAGCATGGTCAGGCATAGTACATTTATTTTCTTTGAATGACTTTGCAGAGCATTTCCTAAACTGTAGAAAAGGATTATTTACAGATGCAGCATTGGTGCTCCTGATTCTGTGTTACTGTCTGGTTGGGATATTAGGTGTATGTTTACTCCCAAACATATCAGTGCAGACAAAATATTGAGAAGTGGATGCACTTTCTGGTCAGCTTGTGGGCAGTATCATTAACAAAGTCCCACTTGGGAATTTTAGGTTTTGTGACCCACTGAAAAAACAATTCAATGTGAAACCCAAATAATGTTTCCCTGTGTCTGTGTGTGATCTTTCTGTGCAGAGAATTGTAGCCAGCCTGTTTCAGTTATGCTGTAAATGCAGATATGATGCAGTCCCAGAAACCCTTAAATTAACTGACAAAAGGCAATGTCAGGTATGAAATGGAAAGTAGAGTGTTTTTTTCAGAGACAATTTTTAGTACCATTTTATTGTATAAGTTGCCTGGAAGAGAGTAAGGGAGCTCAAAAAACCAAAGGCCTTGGAAATCCAGCAGTTGACAGATGCCCATGACACACAATGCTGCTTCAGTGCCACTAAGGCAGTACACGGTCCAAGCTACCGAGGTCTAAACCCTCCATGGTCCAAAGATGGACAAAAAACTGCTACAGGGCAAAGAGGCAATGAACACCCGCTGGAGAGAGTATTTCCAAGAACTCCTCAACCCTAATGCTAATGTTAACTTGGCAATCATCAACCAAATTCCCCAGAGACCCATGCAAGGTGACATGAGAGAACCCCCCCCCGGTGCGACTGAAGTGCAAAATGCCATAGGAGCCTAAGAAACAACAAGCATGTTGGTTCTGATGGGATTCCCGAGAGATCCCAAAGGAGATTGATCCACAGCTCTATGCATACCCAAGAGCTTTGGTCTTGAAGATTTGGCTCAAAGAAGAACTCCCCCTGGAGCTCAAGGATGCTCTGATTGTGACCATGTTCATAAAGGGTGACAGGCTGACTGTGGGAATTAGAGGCATCTCCTTTCTGACAACCACTGACAAAGTATTTGCACGTGTTCTTGCCAATCGGCGTCTGCCACTATCTGAGGAAATGCTCCCTGAGTTGCAGTGTGGCTTTAAGCCTTCCAGAGGAACAACAGACATGATCTTTACTGCACGCCAGTTACAAGAAACATGTCAGGAACAGAAGCGAGCACTTTACAGGGCTTTCATTTACCTATCTAAGGCCTTTACATAGTTAGTGCCTGCCAGAAAGCCTGGCAGTTATCACAATGCGGCTGCCGTGATAAGTCCATCATGATACTGATGCTGAGGCTGCTGCATGACATGTCTGTGACAGCACTTAGCAGCTATGAATTGGAGTCTGAGGTTTTCACTGTGGATACAGGGCTCAGGCAGGGCTGCATCATCTCACCCACCCTGTTCACCATCTGCTTCCATTTCACTGGCCAAAACCTGCTCAAGGAAATTCAAGTCATTTACCATATGGCTGGCCTGATCAGCCGAAGTAGGTTCAAGGCCGAGAGCAATGTCTCCACTACCTCAGTCTTCCAACTTCAATTTGCTGATGACAACGCCATCACAGCACGCTCTGCGGAAGATCTGCAATGCATCTTGGATAACTTTGCCAAGGTATATAAGCTACTAGGCCTAACCCTTAATGTAAAAAAAGACTCTAATACTCCATTAACCACCACCCAAAAGTTCCTCCATCCCTCCTCCAATAGGGGTCAACAAACCATCCCCTTGAAAATGTGGATCACCTTCTGTACCTCAACAGCTTTCTTTCAAGGCCAACATCAACGCAGAAATACAACACCATTTGAGTTGTACCAGCCGACCCTATGCCCGGCACAGAAGAACGGTGTTTGAAAACCAAGTCCAGACTAAACTTCTTGTCTACAAAGCCGTTGTCCTTCCCACACTATGTGGAGCGTGGACTCCTACAGTAGGCACCTTTTTAAAGCACTGGAACAACCCCACCAGAAATCACTACGAAAAATCCTGCGGATCACCTGGGAAGACAAGCGCACTAACACCAACAACTTGGAGGAGGCTAACATCACCACTGCCACCATAATTCAAAAGCAACTCTAATGGACCGGCCATGTCATCCTCCCAAAACAGATCATGTGCTCCTAGCTGAAGCAAGGTCGGTGTACTTCTCATGGCCGTAGAAAATGCTTCAAAGATAACAACATCCGGATCAACATCAACAACCGGGAGGGCATCGCTACAAACTGGAATCACTGGAGAACTATAATCCAGCTAGAAGCTATACGCCACGGAGACAGTCTCCATTGTGGTGCTGAACAGAAGTGACTTTTGTGCAAGGAGAGACAGAACAACAGGAAGGCCCATCTAACAACACCTCAAATATTCATTCCCACTCACCAATGTCCAAATTGCAATAGAATCTGTGGATCCTGGATTGACCTCTTCAGCCACCTGAAGACCATTTAAATAAATGCCCTTATGGGGGACAATCATACTCTACCCTACATGATTGCCAGTATAATATAAATTGTTACAGTTATGGTACTATTCTCACTTTGAGTTAGAAGACTTGGATTCAAGCCTGACTGCAGAATCTTGAGCATATCACCTGATGGCTTATAGTAGTATTGAGAGACGGTGCCATCTTGAAGATGTCACATTATATCGAGATGCAGAATGCCCTCTTAGAAAGTTGCCAGCCATCCTCGATATTATACCTGGTAACAATCGGTGCCACCAAAAACAAATTACCTGGTCAAATAGCTCATTTCTGTTTCTTTATACATGTTAAAATGCTGACTGCATTTTAAAAGCACTTACCTGACTAGTGTCTTGGAGCATCACAAGGACATGGAAAGTGCTGTTGGTATATGCATTCTTTTCATTCTTTGTTAAACCAATTGTTTTATTGTGTCCTGGTTCATCAATTTTAAAAATAAACACAGCTGATGAGCAGAAAGTTGAGGCCCATGTGAAATCCAACTTTAAAACCTATTAGTGTACATTGATAGGACAACATATATTGTTGTTCATTTCGCAACTGTAAAAACACAATGAACAGCAGGCAAATTTATTGAATCTGAAGCTAAAATATTTGCAGGGGACTCCTGCCCTGCCTTCCTAGTTTTTGTAGTCTGCCTGGTATTCTCTCGTTCCCTCGCTGCTTATGTGCCTTTAACCTGCAGTTTAACAATCCTCAAATGTACTGTCAAGGTAGGACTCCGCCTTGCAGTTGCACAGCAGTGACTGCAGTCACCCCTCAGATTCTGAAACCCGGAGCTCAGGTGACACTTCCAGCAGATGTATTCATTTTCACTTCTAATAAGTTGGCTTGGTTAATGTGACGATATTGAGCTATTTCTATTGCCGTCTATTTGCCATATCTTATCAGGTCATCTCTGAGTCGCTTATGAGAGGAAATCTGTAACTCGCCCTTTTTGCTGGTCTCATCTTTAACTTGCTTCAGTTTTGGAGGTTTGCACATTTTGACTGGTGGATTTTTATACCTAGATCTTTTATCTCCTCTACCCCTGTGGTGACAGCCAAGACAGGGTGTATCTCTTCCTGATTTCAAATTCGAATTGGGTCATAATGAAAGATTAACTTTGTTTCTATCTGTATGAATTTCCAGGCAGGGGTTGGGAAAGGTTAGACATTATCTTGTTGAACGTGATCATGTCATGCATCGTGTGGTGTGAACGTTGTTTGCCACTTTTATTAGTTAAATGTTGGATGATGTTTATCACATGGGCACAGACTGCTTCGGTATCTGAGGAGTTGTGCCTAGAACCAAACACTACAATTATCAGTGAATATGCCCACATCTTAACTAATGATGGTGGGAAGCATGAGCTGGGAAATGTCTTTGAACATCATTGAGCCTAGCCTGTTGCCCACTACATCATCATGAGTCATTGCCTCAATACTAATTGCTATTTTCTCTTCTCAGATACTGCCTACTTTTAATGGAAATTGACTTTAGTGGTAAAATTGATTAACACTTCTAGCCACTTGATCGAGTAGCCAGATCCAATTGTTTTGCCAGATAGTGCCTTTGAGTTGGGTTGAAAGGAGTGATGAGAAGTAAATCCACTCCATAAAGTTGTACCATAGGGAAACAGTAACACTGGTCTTCTGAAAGAATTCATTTAAAGGTTAATGTAAGCATCCAACTTTCTAGGTCTAATTTGAAAATAATAAAGCAGCCTGATGGGAGACTGCAGTTTGGTGAGAGGGGGAAAGTACTTTTCATAGTAAGTTAATATTCACAGTAAATTTTTAATTGAAATCATTTTTATATTCTGAATAAATGGACCACAAAAAATAACTTGGGTTATGGGAGAAACGGTTGATTCACGTTGAAGATGTGGTGTTTAAGCTGTACCTCCTAGATGTCAATTTTATCTTGAAGGCTATTTATTTTTGGAGGCCGTTCTCAGTTAATATCTGAACATGTACATTCCAACAGTGCATAGCAATCACTAACTGCAGAACTGCTTGACTTTCTTCTCTATACTGAAAGGGATCCTCTAAAAATTAAAACCTATTCTGCTTACATCATATTGTAGCAAAAGTCCCATAATAAAATCTGCTCAAGAAGCTTAGCTATTTATTTTATTCTGACAGCAGCTAAACGACCAGAGTGAAGATTCCATAGTCACTAAAAGGAAGTCAGGGGCATTGATAGTTGATAAGAATGTGTTTGAATTCATTTGTAAGTGGTTAACTGGTGATGTCTTGAGACAGTTTTCTTTAAATTAGTTTGTTGCATATCTTCACTCATTTCTTTTCCCTTGGGGAATAATGAGGCAAATGTTGAAAGGCTTATCAGCATGTTTGAACATTTTCTGTTCTTCCATGGCAACATGTCCTGGAGTGGGATTTGAACCCGGAACTTTTGGCTCAGAGGTGGAAGTGCTATCTACAGAGCCACAAAACCACTGCAAATTAATATCTATTAATTTGTCTAAAGCTCAAATATTTATAGTGAAACCTATATAATCAGACACTTAAACTTAAAGGATACTGATTATCAGTCCTAAGTATGCATGTGACAGACACAAACTGTGGATGCTTGCGAATTATGAACTACTAAACTACCTGTCGTGTGCTTGTCCATTTAAATCATAAATCTCAGGACAATACTGACTCGATTCTTCAAAGTAGCTACTGTACCGGAGTGTATAGACCACAGTGTTACTGACCCTCTCTTAGTAGCTGCCATTTTCTCGTTTTGAACCTGACTCCAGCTGATGCCCTGGTGAAGCTTTGCAGCTTTCTTAATAATGCATCTTGGAAGATACACAGGCACCCAACTGCACTTAGAACTGAGCATGCATAGGACGCTATACAGTATGGTTATCTGTGATTGGAGATTGTCATTAGAAGAAGGTTCCCTGTACAATTACAGCCCCTGATGTCTGATTCTTTACAAATTTTAATTCCAGACATTGTTGCAGTGGTTAGCAGCTGATCAAATTACAAAGAACAGTATAGCATAGGAACAGACCTGCCAAGCATGTGCCAGTATATTTTGTCCTTCCATACAAAAGTTGTCTTCACTTACAGGATCCGTATCCCTCTGTTCCCTTCCCATTTGTGTATTCGTCCAGGTGCTGCTTGAATGCTGCCATTGTGTCGTCTTCCACCACCGCCTCTGGCAGTGTGTTCCAAGCACACTCCACCCACTCACCACCCTATGTGTGAAAATGTTCCCTTGCACATCTCCTTTAAGCACCCCCCCACCCCCCCAACCCCAGCTCCTTGAACCTGTGTCCCCTGGTAATTGACCCCTCCACCCCAGGGAAAAAACCTTATACTTTCCACTCTATCCATGCCATTCACAATCTTGTAAGCTTTTCCCAGTTCACTCTTCAATCTCCTCATTCCAGTGAAAACAAACCCAGTCTAACCCACTTTTTCTTCGTAGCTAAGATCCCTCTTACCAGGCAACATCCTGGTAAACATTTTCTGTATCCTGTACAAAGCATCCACATCCATCTGATAGTGCGGAGGCCAGAACAATACGCAATATTCCAAGAGTGGCCTAACGGAAGTTCTATAAAGCTGCAGCATAACTTGTCTATCCTTATACTCAATTCCCCTTCTGATGAGGACAAGCATGCCATAATCCTTTTTTATTACCTTTTCTACCTGCGCTGCCACCTTCATTGACTGTGGGCCTGCACAGCCAGATCCCTCTGCCTATCAATACTCCTAAAGGTTCTGCCATTCACTGTATAATTCACTGTACTTGACCTTCTAAAATGTGTCACTTCACATTTGTCCGAATTAAACTTCATCTACTATTTTTCTGTCCATGCGTCCAATGGATTTATATCCAGCTGTATCCTCTAACAATCCTTCTCACTATCTGCAACTCCTCCAATCTTTGTATTGTCCACAAACTTACAGCCACCTTTTCCTCTAAATCATTTATGTAGAACACAAACAGCCAAGGTCCCAGCACTGATCCCTGTGGAACACCACTAGTCACAACCCTCCATTCCAAAAAGCATCCTTCCACCACTACCCTCTGTCTCCTATGACTAAACCAATTCTGTATCCATCTTGCCAGCTCATCCCGATACAATGTGACTTCACCTTTTGTACCAGCCTGCCATGAGGGACCTTGTCAAAAGCTTTACTGAAGTCCATGTAAACAACATCAATGACTTTTTCCTCATCAATTAATTTCATCACCTCCTCAAAAAACTCGATCAAGTTAGTGAGGCACAACCTTCCCTGCACAAAACCATGCTGTCTACTGCTAATAAGTCTGTTCACTTCTAACTGCATATTAGATCTTGTCCCTGAGGACTTTTCCAATAATTTCTCTACCATCAACATGAGGCCAGAACTGTATGCAATATTCCTGTAATTTCTTGGATTATCCCTGCTACCCTTCTTAAACAATGGGACAACATTTGACTATTCTCCAGTCCTCTGTGACCTCCCCTGTGTCCAAAGAAGATACAAACATGTCTGTCAATGCTCTTGCAATTTGTTCTCTTGCCTCCCTCAATATTCTGGGATAGATCCCATCAGGAGCCAGGGACTTATCTACCTTAATACTTTTTAACGTTCACCACACCACTGCCCGTTTGATAATTTCAACTTCAATTCTTCAGTCTAGCTGGGGAAAAAAAAACTTATAGCTTGAAATATTTGTGAAAATGTCTGGTAAGCCAAACATTAAGTTTCATTAAATCATCAAGCAACACAGGCAAAAACTTTCTCATGGTAACGTGCAGGTTTCCAGTATCCTGTTACTTACAGCCTGCCTGCTATGTTACAGTTTACCATTATAATTCTATGGTGTGGAAGTGGTGATCCTCTGACACTTAGTCCCTAAATAGTTCCACTTATTTATTTTCTTTATGTCCTGAAATCTTACCAAAAGTTGAATTATCCCTCCTAATATTTCTTTCTTTGACTCAACATTCATTCCTTTTGTTAATTATGCTTCTGTGAAGCATATTTCCCACGTACTTACAATGAAATCATGGGGTGTTATTGAGAATATGACTAGGTGTGCAGTGTGCCAAAATTAAGTGTTGATGAATATGAATGTGTTTGCTGTGATAGTGCTGCTAATTTGAAAACATTTTGTAATGAAGAAAGATTGTCACACAGCTTTAAAGCATGTTAATGTTGAAAATATAATTTTTGGGTTTTTTTTCACCCCTTTGGTAAATGAGCCCAATGGTGTCATGGCTAGCCAGTGAAATTCAATTATTTATAAAATAGATATTCACTGTTGCAGACTTCATCAGTCCAAAGCAATAACCAAGAATCCTGTGCATTGTGTAGCATTTTGCTGAACTCATAATTCTAGACTGAAGTTTCTTGTTTTTAACTGTACCAGACACAATATTCAGAGCTGTGTGTGGTTGCTCGGTTACTTTCTGAAGTATTGTCTGCTCATCAAGCAAACTCAATAAAATCTCTTGTTTTCTGTAGATCGAAGTATTTTAAAACGAGTTCTATCGGGGAGCACTTCACTATAGAGGTAAGTAGATTTGTGATGATTATACATCATCTGACTTGCACACTATTGTTACTGTGGTACTGTCACTAAAATGTACGCATGAGTAAAGTTCTGTAAAAATGGCGCGCACAAGATTTTTCCATTGAATATGCCGGTAGAAGATGGTGTTGCTTCAGCATTTAATATTCCCATTTAGAGTGAGAAAATTAGTATTTCTACATGCCAAATTATTTTAAAAGTGTCTAGTTCATGGGTGCAACACTTATCTGCATCTTCCAATGTACTCTGTTACAAGAGTAAGATTGTTCTGTGGAGGAATAATCTCTGATTCAGTCCAGTTCTTCATGAACTTAACTGCTGATCATAAAATGTGAAGTACATTGGCATAATTTTATGACCTTTTTCTTCCGTGCCAGAATAAAACAAATGGTTTGCCATTAGAGTACAGCTGTTGGTGAATGATCAGTAAAGAATCTATGTGTTACGTACAATTTGGGTCAGGCTCACCCCAAGGTAAATGTTTTTCTCTTAAATCACAGTGAAAGTATGCTAGTCTTTTTGTTTGAAAACATTTAAAGCCTGTCAGGGGATTTCTTGTTGCCCCTAAAGGGGCAAAAATGAAAATAAACCAGTCAGTGATATAACAATACTTTTGAGCTTTTATAAGTATCTTAAAAAGAGAGAAAGTGAATAAAGTAAACATTGAACCCTCACAGGCAGACGTACAGAAAAAAAGTCTTGGGGATTGAGGAAATGCAAGAGACATTGAACAAATATTTTGTACCTTCACAGAATATACAAATTACATTGAGAAAAAGTGAGGAACGCAAAGATAAGGAGGAGTTTCTTCAACCAGGGAGTAGTGAATCTGTGGGACTCATTGTGACAGAAGGCAGTAGAGGACTAGTCATTGAGTGTATTTAAGACAGAGCTAGGTTCTTGATTAGTAAGGAGATCAAAGGTTATGGGGAGAATGGGGTTGAGAAATATATTAGCCACGATTGAATGGTGGAACAGACTTGATGAGCTGATTAGCCTAATTCTCTTATAGTCTAATTAACATCCGTAGAGAAAAAGCTTTCAGTTTGAGGGAATAAAACTGACTCAACCTCGAGAAATGACAGCCTAGATACACCACCTACCTTTCCCGAGCCCCACTTGTCATCCCTCTCTCCCACCTATCCTCCCCACCTTTCCCACTGACCAATTCCCCACCACCCCCTACCTGCATCCACCTATCACCATCCCACCTACGTCCCCATAGCCCCATCCCTCCTCCCTTTATTTATTTCCCAGCTCCCTTCCCTCTCCCCAGTTCTGAAGAAGGGTCCTGACCCAAAATGTCAACTTTCCTGTTCCTCTGATGCTGCCTGACCTGCTGTGTTCCTCCAGCTCCACACTGTGTTGACTCTGACTATAGCATCTGGAGTTCTTGCTATCTTCGGCCTAGATACCAAGTTTCTTGGAGATAACTGTGAACGTAGTGAATGTGCGGGTGATAATTTTCCAATATTGCATAGATTGTAGAATAGTACCAGTAGATTAGAAGTTAATAAACGTAATTCTGTTCAAGAAAGGAGAGCAAGAAATAAAGGGTAATTACAGGCTAATTAACTTCACAAAAATACTGGAATCTACTTTCAGGGGATTCCTAATAAAGCACTTAGCAACCCACACTCTGATCAGATATTGTCACCATGGTTTTATGAAAAGGTAATCATAGTTGACAAAGTTTGATGCATTGGTATAGGGCTTTGACGATCCATAACTAGAGTACTGTGAGCCCTTTCCCCTTCATATCTCAGGAAGGATGTAATTGCCTTGGAGGCAGTACAGCAGTTGCTCACCAGATTAGTTCCTGTGCTAAATTGGTTGTATGTGTACTGAGAAGCTGAGTAAATTGCACTCTGTGTAGCCTTTGGTGTATCGAAGAGTGGAAGGTGATTTCATTGAAACATTCAGTTCTGGAAGTGTTTGGCACCTTGGCACAGAGATTTTTCCCCAGTTGATGAACTTAGAATACAGGGGCATAATCTCAGGATAAAGGACCAATCATTTAAGGCTGAGATGAGAAACTTCTTCACTCAGTTGTGAATGCTCAAATTACCTACTCAAGAGGGTTGTGGACGCTACATTGTTGAATGTATTTAACATTGAATTTGACTTCTCAAGGAATTGAGAGATATGGGTAGCCAGCAGGGAAGTGGAGTTGAAACTGAAGATTAGCCATGATTGTCTTGATGGCAGAGGAGGCTCCGGTGATCAGGATGTCTGATCCTTTTGCTTACGTTCATGAAGAGGGTTTGCTGAAGTTTCACAATTAAATGCATCTTTGATTGTCAACAGTTTTCATCAAGACCTATGCTGACCAGCAGTGAAATGTTTTGCTGATGTTACTCATTCACGCCATACAATGTGCAACATGTAAGCCCCTCACTTTTTAACCACGTCTTTGGAAGAGTGAGAAGACAATGGAAAGAGGGGGATACGAGTGAAGGGAGTATCTCTGATAAACTTGTACATAGCTGCAGATATGAATGAATTTTTACATTGTTAATGCACTAAGTATTTTATCAAGTTCGCATGGGAATTGGGGTCTTTAATAACTGAATTTTCCCAGCATTTACTCTGTAGCATGAGATTTAATAACTATTACAGCAGTACTTAACTTTCCAAAATTGTAGCTTTGGAAAACAAAAAGTAGGAATTGCATGAAGCAATGAGGTCGTGATATGCATTGAACTTGTGTCAACAATTTATCTGATGCCAAATGTACCCAATTATCAGTATATTCTTTATGTAAATAAATTTTGTTCTTAGAAGGAATAAAATGGAGTTGGGGATGGGGACGATGGTCATCGTCGTGAGTAGCTGTCCCATGGGCATTGGCCAAAAAAGTTCAGATGATTGATGACACAGAGTAAATTACATGCCCCTAGAAATATAACAGCAAGTGCTCAGGGCTGAGTGAGTCATCATCGGTCAATTCCCAGCAGTTTTCAGCAGTTATCCTCATCGGGTAGTCTTCTCCAAATGAAAGGTGGACCCGAAGAAGAGGAGGAAGACCAGGGAAAAGTCCCCTAACACTTGACTAGAGAACAAGATGCTGCCCCACAACTTGAACAAGAACAACGCATTCCGCACCAGCAGCCTGTCGTCCTCGGGTGTGCGCCATCTCTATTGTTATGTTTGTATACTTTCTTAATTCAATTAACTAGTATATCATAGCTTATTGAGCTGTTAAGCAGCAATTCAGGTATCAGAAAATTGCTACAAATCATCGACTGCCTATATTAGGTAACTGTGATCATGAATCCCCTAAGATCAACATTCGTTACCAAGTAACCACCTTTCAATTTGTTGTTATTTACCAATTATGAGAAGCTCAATGATTTGTGTACAGTCTATGCTAGAGCAGCCAAATAGTTAACATCATTAATCAGTACAGTTATATGCACCAGACAGTTCCTTTTAATCTTAGTACTTGAATCCTTCAGAAACACCCTAATATGCTATGCTGGAGACTAAAAGGATGTATTTTATGTATTAACTATAGTTTCATTGCCAATTTGAGGGCTGTAATATATTTTTAGACTTCTGATACTTGAAGTACAATTGTTTTGGTTTTTAATTATAAGGCAAAAAACAATTTTTACCAATACCACACAGGCTGAATTTTGCTACGTGCTAGCACCCTGCATTTATCCAGTAAGGACTGCCCTACATTTTTTAAGCTATTTGTTTACAGGCTCCTTTAATGCAGGGCTCTAAGAATCCCAGAGACTGGTTTACACCAGCGTGTGATTAATGACTCCCACTGGCTGCTCACTTATTGACTGTTCCCCTGAGCATTAAGACCAGCCTGGCTCAGTTATTGAATTATTCAGTCTGCGGTTTAACTTTGATTTCAGCGTTCATAATTTATTACGTCATTGTGAAATCGTCTCTACTATATAGGGACTGTGCTTATTCCCTCTAGTGCTTCTGTCACCAAAAAAAAAGTTAGTAACTAGATAATCATTTAGGCAACTGATGGCGAGGATTTATCTCAATAGACTTGTTGTGATTGGCAACTAAGTAGCACAACTCACTATGCACTGTGACTGTATTGCTGCTGTCTTCTTGATTACTGCTTAAGAGCATGGCAAATGTCCTCCAAATTTCCCTGCTAGTTGGTGCATTGTAGCAGCAGTTTTGTCTGAAATCTGACAGAGCAAAACCTAAATTAATGTGGAGTTCTTTCACTAGAGGTCACTGTTGACAGGTGTTATTAATGGCTGCCTCTATGCAGATAGATGTTTCTGCTTATCTCTGTGTTTTTGTGGGGAAAATTGACACGTTTGATTCTTATTGCAGTATATCATGATATCAATTGTCTACACATAGTCTCTTTTATTGAGAGTCCCTAGAATACTCTTCCTCAGTCGGTAGTAGTAGCAGAGTGTTTAATTTATTTTTAAGACCAATTAAATTCTTGATAAGCAAGGCGGTGTATATGGGAAGGCGGGAATATGGAGTAATCAGAGTAATTTCTGCAAGGAACACTTGCAATGGTCAATTTTTATGCCTTTTTCTGAAATTGGAAGGATTTGACTTAGCTACCATTCTTAGCGTCTGATTCTTTTGTATAAAATTTATATCTGTCTTTCTCACTTAGTCCCATTTATCAGTTTTGAAAAACCATCTCATCATGATATATGATATGAAGTTAAAATTAACCACCACTCTGCTTTTTATTTACAGTTTGAGAATTTGGTGGAGAGTGATGAGGTACGTTTAAATCCATTCCCATTGGGAATCCATCAAACTGCACTTAGTGACTATTAGGGTTAACTGTATCCCAGCTGTGTTTCCAGCAGACTCTGAGATCACCATTGAACATATCTAATTGTTACAATTGAGGCTAGACAAAAAGGCCGAACCTGAAGCAATCCAGGGAATTCTATTGTTTTTGTAAATTGTTGACAATTAAAAACCAGTATTTTGCACGTCGTATCTTTTGAAACATTAAGTTCAGGGACTTTTTAAACCATTTTAGGATTTTTCAAAATAAATGAGAAAAATTTAATCTTCTTTCCCTATAAGATAATCGTGATCTTGCTGTCTTGCAAAGTATTTCTCAAAATGTTGTGTCTTTTTGAGAAGTTCTAGTCTCCATTTTCCCGTTGAAAGTAAATGTGCTGGATTTATAGTGTAAATAAACTCTTTGATAATTGATCGTCCTATTTTGGTATCACGGCAATAAAACATCAGAAGTTACAAACAATGAAGCCATTTCAAAATATTTTAGCACCCCCCCCCCATGTTATTTCTTGGAAATGCAGCATGGTTGATGGCAGTATGAAATATGGTGAACGTGTTGGGCAGCAATAGCAGAGGACTGTATTCTCTTGTGGTGTATCTTGGATATTTTGTTTGCAGAATAGAATAGAATTGAAAACCTTTATTGTCATGTGTACAGAATTACAGGAATGCGGTAAAAAAATTTAAATGTTGCCCCACATGACACCATTTTAGTTGCAAAGTATCTTGGTAGAAATCTTAGATAGAAAACAGAGAAAAAGGGGGAAAGAAATGTTACACTATCTTACAGTTATTCATAGCATGAGTTGGAAAAATATGAAATAAAGTTAAAAAGATAAGCATCACAGCCTTTCTATAAAGGGCCTGCAGTGGGTCAGCACAGGGGGATTTCACACACGGTCTGACCAGGCTCTCAAACCACTGACCACCCACACCAGTCCCCAGTCCAACAACCGTCCTTTGCATTGCTCAAGCCTCCAGCTCAGTGGCTGTCCCCATTCCATTTGGGGCACGCTGGCCGACCCACTTTGCTAAGGTCTCCAGCCCACTGGCCGCCCTCCATGCCTCCAGCCCACTCTGCATCAGGGAAAAGCACCAAAAAGAGGGGATAAACATAGAAGAAAATGGGAAATCAACAGGAGGAGTGGAGGAGCTCGGGTTGGAGTATCCTGCGCGGCCGCCATCTTGACCAGAAAGGTCAAGTTTAAGTGAGAGTGAGCCTAATAGAAAGCTTGCCTTGCTATAATTTTTCAAACATTTGACCCTTGCTGTTAAGGTGATGCGTTTGCCGGATCTTTTTTAAAAAATCGGTTATTGTATTTGGAGCTTCCAGAGCCAAGCACTGTTATGCCTGAGTGAAAAATGAGATACTTAAGTTATTCCTACCCGCTTTAAAACTTACGCATGTCTAACTTGTGGTTACTGCAAATGATCAAATTAAAACTAGCAAATAGCCTTGCAATGAAAGTTGGAAAAATTTCAGACTCAAAATTAAATATATTGAACCTATCCTGTTTCACTCTACTGATAAATTAAAATTGAGAATTATCAATGCTTTGAGTTGATACTGCTCCAGGAATTGAAATGCCAACGACACCTCACATTTCTTACCATTGTGTTCTGTGCCCGTGATCCTTATTCAATGAATTAGTCCATGTAAAACTACTATGCTATTTATATAAATATTTTTACACAATGTTTCATATGAGCATGATATAAATATTTACAATTTTAGTACTAGGGAAACAGATAGGAATGTCACCACCTACAAGTTTATTTCAGGGTCGCATATTATCCTAACTTGGAAGTATATCTCTCTTTCTCCATCTCTGCCGGGTCAAAATCCTGGACTGACATCCCTTATAGCACTGCCGTGTACCTAAGGTGTGTTGTATTCAGAAGGATTCTCACATTCACCTTCTCGAAAACAAATGGGATAGGCAGTAAATGCTTAACTTGTCACCAACATCCACGTCTCATTGATGGCAAAAGACTGATTTGATTTGTAAAATAAAAATCCTTGTAATCATTTACAGATTTACAAGAGTAAGCAAATGCAAGTTACTGATATTTGACAATGCTGTTAATCTGGCATGTGATGTAATTTTTAAAAATATATGTAATAAACCACTTGAGAGCAAAAAGGTACTCTCCAGTTTAAAGAAATAACTTTCCCAAAATGTGGTCTAGCTTTAGTATTTGAGCTCCATCATCTGATGCAGTTCCAGGGAAGTGAACCAGAATCCATATTGGCTGAAGCCTAATTGTGTCGCTGCGGTAGACCTGCAAAAGCGGCAATTGAACAATGATGTACAAGTATTATTCTGTGTAAATACCAATTGCTGACTTTGTGAATCATTAAACCGTAAGCTTACAATAGAAAATAAATGCAACTAATTTGTTGTGTTTTTTTTTCATTTAGTAGTTATTTACAACACAATAATACACTGTTTTGTAAGTTTTCATGATGTAACATGTAAGAACAAAATCCTTTGTAAATATCATCCCAAATAAAATAAAATAGATACGTATTGTCATACAGGAATGGAATTAATTTTGTCAGTTTGATTTTGATGCATAAGCATTTTTTTTCAGGTGTTAACATAAAATACTCATTAAATTATTTTCATGTTTACTTTTAGTCTTGTGGCTTGTCACTTGTGTAATTGAAATGATAGTGTTCACACTCATGCGAGTTTTATAGCTTTTGCTTTATTTTTACAGGCTGAAAGCCCAGGATTTAATCAGAGGTAAGAAGATCAAAAAGTCATATAATTGACGGAGTGTATTTGAAGGAGACCTGACTTATTTGTATGTCACTAGGAATTGGCTATATCATTCAGGTTAATCATTTTTTAATATTTTTAAAAAGCATTTCTTCTAATGTACAGAAAAATTGTTCAAACATTTGTTCCTTGCGATACTCAGCGATTATCTATGGAGAGAAAACAAAGTTAACATTTCGACTCCTGTTATTCTTCTTCAGAAGGCTGTTCTGAACACAATTTGTGTTAATGTGACAGACCAAACAATAGTATGTGTTAACTCATATAAAAGAAACGCAGTCATTTCATAGATTTCATCTAGTCCTCTTATCACACACCCCTGAATTCCTTTCCTCTTCCTAGAAACATACCCGATTGTGTCTCAAGTTCCTTGTATATAAATTTAGCAATGGGACTTTTCTGATGAAGGGTTTAGGCCCAAAACGTCAAGTTTTCCTGCTCCTATGATGCTGCTTGACCTGCTGTGTTCATCCAGCCCCGTGCTTGTTATCTCAGATTCTCCAGTATCTGCAGTACCTTCTATTTCGGACTCAATGTTAACTCTGTTCTTCTCTCCACAAATACTATCAGCAGTTTTTTTTGTTTCAGGTCTCCAGCGTCTGCAGTTCTGTGTTTTATTAAACATTCCTTCTGACTTCCTACACAGTGAAGAAACTTGCACTCTACTACATATTCTCAAACGCCTAGAGGCTAATGATCACCTTTTTTCAATATTTATTTTATACGTAAAGGATTATTTTTATTTCTCCTCCTTCAAGGTTGGAAATGCTGGGGCAACTGATATTATCACTGTTGTCATGTAGGTAGTTTGGACATCGACTTTGCATTCTCGGATTATAGAATTATGTAAAAAGCATTCCGAGAATGTTGCTGAAATTTGTATACCCAGTTGTTTCTGGAATTTCTTGTATGTTTTTAGAAAGAGGAAGGAATTAAGGGAAACATAAGAGGACCAGATGAGGTCTGTGAAAAGAGCATGTTTAACATAAAAATGAGTTAATATGACAGACCAAAGAATATTGCAAAATTGTTCTTTTGCTTCAAAACACTAGAACAGTTTCTGGGCTATTCAGTCTCGAGAGCATTGCCATAAAGTTGAAAGATCTTGCAAACCGAATATGTTAACTAATCTTGAATTGTTGAAGAAATCTCACATTGTTTGAATCAGTTCTAATTTTGACAAATAATGAAACCAATTTTTGATTCTGCTTTTCACATTGTGTTTCTAAGTTTAAAATAAGCTTAAAATGAGAAGTACAGAGAGAAAATCATTTACAAATCGGTGAACAGTAATATTGTGTAGAAGATGTAAAATATTCTAACATTCTGGGAGCTAGCCTTTATTTGGGTCACATATTTTGGATTTGCAGTGCCCATCTTGCATTTTTGGTTTCATATTGGTACCCAAAGTATAGATGAATATTTCAGGTTGTAGCTGCTAATTGGATGTCAATGGTGCTATTTTGTAAAGCAGTGTTCCAGCTAATGCTCTGTCTTAATCATTTAACAGCTGAATACATGACCAACACCAGCAGGAATTACCTTGCCATTTAAAGCTACACTTAACCATCTCTTAGTTGTTGTTTGGTTTCTGCTGGCTTTTACTTAGTTTGTAATTCAGTGGTGTTATTAAAGTTTCCAAAGTCTATAAAGGGTGGAGTCACAAGTGGGGAACATCTTTGTCTTGACTTCTAAGTCTCTGGACAAAACTTGTGGAGCAGTTGGTATCCCTGTTAGACTAATGTATCACCAGAACAGTCAGCAGAGCTGAGACAGAGCAGGACAAATAACTGGAAAAGAAGTTAGTCGGATTCTCAGCAGGAGACCATAGTATTTGGGGGTGCAATTGCCGTGCGTCTGCCTCAGTGAGGAACAGTTTTAGATCCTGCTTTAATAAGGAAGTGTTCACTAAAATCTGCAGCCTGATGAAATTTGCTGCAGAGCAATGATTGCGTTGGAAGCGACTGTGAGCTTGTGAATGATTTTAGCATTTTGTTCCTTTTTGACGAAAGTAGTTGATGTTTGCAGTATTTCACTCCGCCACAGAGAAGAAATAGGGTGAACACGTAGCTTTGTGAGGACAGCAAGCTTTCTTCAAATCGTGTAGAATGCCGTTAACTGTAATATGTTGCTTTGCAGGCACTGCATGTGAACTCTGAAATGTACTACAATCCGAAAATATTCTACTCCTCTCAACATCCAGCTAGTGTGATTCCATAAGCAGCAATTACCCAGGCCAATTCCCAATATCCTGACCGCAGGAATGCTGACTTTAATCTGCAGCAGTCCACAGTGTCACTGTATTTGATGTATTATGGTGAACTAATTGGCAACCTAATGGGCAACAGGGTCCATGGCCAACTTCTGTGCACAATCCAGGCATATGTGCACAAGAAGCAGATAATGATAGCCAGGCTGATGCATGAAGTGTGAGCAAGCAGACTGATAAACACGAATGCTGCATCGCTCTAAGAGGGGCCTGCGGGATTCAGCAAGAGTCCATTTTCATGGTCCGTCACAGTCGCTGCATGCTGTACTCCCCTCTGCTCTGAGTATGAGGGACAGGTTTGCCACTAGGTATTCGAGTCTTTATTAATGTAAATCAAGAAAATCAGTGGTTCTGATAGTAAATCTTAGGAAATACAACTGTAAATTTTTTTTCTAGCCTAAGAAAACAGCCATTTGCCACTACTGTAGTTTCTGTCCACTGGCCAATTTTGTATCCATTGTGACCACGCTTCATTCCATGGGCTTCAACTTGGCTCACAACCCTAAATGTGACACTTCATCAAACATCTTTTGGTAGTCATAGAGATGTACAGCACAGAAACTGATCCTTCAGTCTAACTCGTCCATGCCAACCAGATATCCTAAATTAATCTTGTCCGACTTGCCAGCATTTGGCTCATATCCCTCCAAACCCTTCCTATTCATATACCCATCCAAATGTCTTTTAAATGTTGAAATTCTACCAGCCTCCACCACTTCCTCTGGCAGTTCGTTGGGTACAGTTTCCACTGTCAATGTGAAAATATTGCCCCTTAGGTCCCTTTTAAATCTTTCCCCTCTCACTTTTAAACTTATGCCCCCTAGTTTTGGGCTCCCCCACCCCAGGGAAGAGACCTTGACTATTCACCCTATCCATGCCCCTCATGCTTTTATAAACCTCTATAAGTCACCCCTCAGCCTCTGATGCTCTAGGGAAGATAGCCCCAGCCTATTCAACCTCCCCTCATAGCTCAAACCCTCCAACCCTGGCAACATCCTTGTAAATCTTTTCTGAAGCCTTTCAAGTTTTACAACATCTTTCCTAAAGCAGGGAGACCAGAATTGAACGTGGTATTCCAAAAGTGGCCTCACCAATGTCCTGTACAGCTGCAACATGACCTCCCAACTCCTATGCTAAATGCACTGACCAATAAAGGCAAGCATACCAAACACCTCCTTCACTACCCTGTCTACCTGTAACTCCACTTTCAAGGAACTATGAACCTGCACACCAAGGCCCCCTTGTTTGACAACACTCCCCAGGACCTTACCATTAAGTGTATAAGTCCTGCCCTGATTTGTCTTACCAACATGCAGCACCTCACATTTATCTAAATTAAACTCCATCTGCCACTCCTTGTCCAATCTCATCAAGGTCCCGTTGTACTGTGAGCTAACTTTCTTGGCTGTCCACAGCGCCACCAATTTTGGTGTCACCTGCAAATTTACTAACCATACCTCCTAGCTTCATATCCAAATCATTTATATAAATGACAAAAAGCAGTGGACCCAGCACCGAACTCTGCAGCACACCACTGGTCACAGGCCTCCAGTCTGAAAAGCAAACCTCCACCACCATCCTCTGTTCTCCTACCTTCTAGCCAATGGTCTATCCAAATGGCTAGTTCTCCCAGTATTACATGTGATCTAACTTTGTTAACCAGTCTACCCTGAACAACCTTGTCAAACGCCATGCAGAAGTTCATATAGACCTCCCTGCCTCCTTCAATGCTCTTTCTCACGTCCTCAGAAAACTCAGTCACTTTCGTGAGACACGCTTTCCCAAGCAAAAAGACATGTTGACTGTCCCTAATCAGTCCTTGCTTTTACAAATACATGTAAATCCCCTCCCTCAGAATCCCCTCCAACAACTTGCCCACAACCAATGTCAGGTTCACTGGTCTGTAATTCCCTGGCTTTTCCTTACCACCTTTGCTAAATAATAGCACCACATTAGCCAACCTCCAATCTTCCGGCACCTCACCCGTGGCTATCGATGATACAAATATCTCAGCAAGGGGCCCAGCAATCTGTTCCCACAGAATTCTACAGTGCACCTGATCCGGTCCTGGGGATTTATCCACCTTTTACCCACTAGGCTGTGATGGACCATGACAATGGACTCTTGCTGAGTCCTGCAGGGCTCTCCTAGAGCGATGCAGCATTACTGTGTATTTTAAGACGTCCTGCACCACCACCTCTGTAATATGGGCACTTTTCAAAATATCACTATTTGTTTTCCCAAGTTCTCTAGCTTCCTTATCCTTCTCCACCATAAACTCTGATGCAAAATACTCATTTGGTATCTCCCTCATCTTCTGCAGTTCCACGCATAGGTAGCCTTGCTGATCTTTAAGGGGCCCTATTCTCTCCCTAGTTACTCTTTTGTCTTTAATGTATCTGTAGAAACCCTTTGGATTCCACTCAACCCTATTTACCAAAGCTATCTTGTGTCCCCTTTTTGCCCTCCTGATTTCCCTTTTAAGTATACTCCCACTACCGTAATATTCCCCTAGGAATTTACTTGATCCCTGCTGTCTAACCTGGCATGTGCTTCCTTCTTTTTCTTGACCAGAACCTCCCTCTCTCTCTCTAGTCATCCAGCATTCCCTGCATCTGACAACTTTGCCTTTCAGCCTTACAGGGACGTGCTGACCCTGGACTCTCGTTATCTCATTTTTTGAAGGCTTCCCACTCTCCAGCCATTTCTTTACCTGCGAATATCCCCATCCAGTCAACTTTTGAAAGTTCTTGCCGAATACTGTCCAAATTGGCCTTCCTCCAATTTAGAACTCTGCCTTTTAACCGTGTCTATTTTAAAATTAATAGAATTCTGATCACTGGCTCCAAAGCGCTCCCCTACTGACACCTCAGTCACTTGCCCTGCTAATTTCCAAAGAGTAGGTCAAGTTTTTCTCCTCCTGTGGTAGGTACATCCACATACTGAATCAGAAAATTTCCTTGTACACACTTAACAAATTTCTCTCCATCCAAGCCGTTAACACTATGGCAGTTCCACTCTACACTTGGAAAGTTAAAATCCCCTACCATTACCACCCTACTATATTTACAGATAACTGAGATCTCCTTACAAATTTGCTTCTCCGTTTCTTGTTGCCTATTGTGGGGATGAACTCAGGGCGTGGTTGGGAACATGGGACTTGAATGTCATAACAATTACAGACATGTGGCTCAGGGATAGACAGAGCTAGCAGCTTAATGTTCTGTGGTATACATGCTATAAAAAGGACAAAGTGGGGGGCAAGAGAGGAAAGGGAGTGGTGTTTTTTGTATAATATAATCCCGAGGAGGTGATCATCCCTTTCTTATTTCTCACTTCCACCCAAATAACTTCACTGGAATATCCTCCCTAAGTACAGCTGTAATATTATCCCTAGTCAAAAACACCACTTCCTTTCCTCTCTCGCCCCCACTTTCTATCCTTCGTATAGCATGAACACCCCGGAACATTAAGCTGCTCGTCCCGTCTGTCCCTGTAGTAGCTATGACATCCAAGTCCCATGTTCCCAAACATGCCCTGAGTTCATCTGCCTTACCTGTCAGGCCTCTTGCATTGAAATAAATGCAATTTAATTTATCAGTTCTACCTCATTTTCTGCTTTGCTCCTGCCTGCTTTGACTGTTTGACTTGCTCCATTCCCCAACTGCACCAGCCTCAGACTGATCCCTTTTCTCACTATCTCTCTCAATCCCACCCCTTTACTAGGTTAAATCCTCCTGGGTTGTTCTAGCAAACCCCATATACATCAAATCAACTGTGCTAGTGTCATCAACCCCCTCTATTATCTCATTAAACCATGTTAATCAAGAAGTTATTTCCTTTACCATGTCTATGCTGGCTTTACTTAATTAATCCCCATGTCCAAGGGTGTGTACTTTTGTCCAGAATTACTATTTCTAAAAGCTTTACCAACACTAATGTTATACTGACTGCCCCATGATTGCTGGATTTATTCTTGCACCACTTTATGACAAAGGGATATTGCCACTTGTCCATTCCTCTGGCACCATTCTCAGGTGAAGAAGAATTGAAAGATTATGCCCAGTACCTCCACCCTCCTTCCCTCAGCATCTTCGGAACCATTGTAACCAGTTCTAATGACTTTTAAACTGGTAAATACAGCTGATCTTTCTAACATCTTTTTAATCTACCCAGAATCCAAACTGCCTCATTTTTCACTAAGACTTTGCCAGCATCATCTTCCTTGGTATGGACAGATTCATGCTCCAAGGAAAGAATGCCACTCCTTTTGAGGCAGCTTCTTAACGATTTTAACAATGTGTGGGACGACAGATTGCTACAGTGCTTAGACACCCTGAAATGTTTGCACACTATTGTCTCTAGCTACCATGGTAGACTTCAACATCTGAATGTTGAATGTCTTCTGCTTGTGCTGCAATGGAAGTTGAGACATCAATCGTTAGACACAGGTTTAGATTGGCATGTCTGCTAATCAAATTAGCCACTACTTCCAACCATTGGATGCAAACCTATGTCAACCATCAGGTTATGTATCATGCTTGGTAATATTCACCACAGGCATTTTTTGGGCAAGCTTGACAATGCAATAAGATTCCACCTTACATCTACCTTCTTCTGTAGGATACCCCATCGAAGTCCTCATTTGAAATCTTTTTGCAGAACTTCAGAACACCAGTGCTCCCTTTATCCCTGTTACTAGTACTGGTCTGCTCAGGCCCAGTCTGTCACCACGTGCCGATCCTATCTCTAAGTTGTCCTCTGATTTGCATGCAATTTTAGCTTCTAATTTGATGATAACAGCTGATGATCCTCCTTCATTATTGTTCTTTCACCTCTTTCTTTTCAAAACCTCTGACAAGGTTCTTGAATATCTGAAAGAAGAAAGGCACAGAGGTAGCTTTATGGGCAAGGGTTGAGAAGCAAGGGGTCTACGTTTTACATTTTATGCAGTCTAAAATCTAAGGAAGCTACTTCAGAGCAGCTGGCATCCAGGTATTGCAGAAAATACATCCAGTACATGCTGTCAATGACGTTCGCATGTTGTAATTTCAGCAATTTGTCATATTCTTAAAAACAACTAAATTATCAGGTGGATCAGTTAATGAGTTGCAAAGTCTAACCTTGAGTGATCTTGTTGATCATTTTAAAATTGGGGTTAGAAAGACTTTGTTTGTGACCTGCAGCCTTAGGAACAATTAGAGTCCGACTGCAAAGTGTGTTACTTATAAAGAAATTAGATATTCTGGACTTTGGAGGAAACAATGTTGCTCCAAAAGCAATGTTGTATGGTTCAGCATGAGACTTCCAGGAGAATCAACTTGAAATACTATGGATCTCCAACAATATAACTAAAGCTTAGACATAGCCATCAGATGCCAAATGTCACGTATGCAACCCTATTTTGTATAAAACAAAATATTGGGTCTGGAGTTTGCAGGAATAACAATAGTGAGGCTGCCAGTATTCACAGTCTTCATAAAATAAAACACAGCATCTACGCAGACACAAATATGGAAGCTGTTGACTGATTGATTGTTTAGCTCTTCCATAACCTTCATTACCCCTAAATCTCTGATTAGATTCAGCTTCAAAACCCATGTAAGAGCATTAAGTTGTACTTCCTTACTAGTTACCCACTTTTTTTTAAAAAAAGCAAAGTTAGACTAATGCATTCAGGTGCATGTGAATGTTTAATGGTGTGATGAAACTTACTTTAAAACCATCTCCCTCATTCTAAAATATGTAACTGTACACGAGTGTTTTGTTCTTTCAAAATGTCTTTCTGTGTTGGAGATTTGAAAAAAATCTTTTTAACTTTCTTGTCTCCATCTCTCTAGATCCGTCCTTTCTTTTCCTGACTCCTTTACATTTTTCGCATGATTTGAAATAAATTTGAACAGTAAATTAAAACCTGTGCTGAACCAAGAGCCCACTAGCAGCAAATTGCTGCTCGAAAGCTCCTGAGATCACAACAAGCAGGTGTAAGATAGTGGGCCACCTTTGCATTGGTTTGATTCATGTGGTGAATGTTTTTCTTAATGATTAACTGTGAAGTAATCAGAAATGTTTCATTTCATACTAGCAATTATTGTGGTTTTGATGTGATCTAGTTACAGAAGCCATTTCCATTCGTATTTTAACAGGCCAATTAATGAAGATGAAGTCCAAATCCTTCACAATAGACAGTATGATGCTATTGCTCAGAAGCAAGTAGCAGTGGACAAACAGCTCCAGACTGAGGTACAATGTAGATAATTTAGTTCCTTGCATTCTGTTCTTTTCTCTTTGAAAATAAATTGATAACTTTCAAATTATTAATCCCAGAAATTACTAACATTGGAAGCTTTGTAGAAGCTTCTAGCTAGTAGAATCTCTACTACACGTTGAATAGTATGAAAGCAGGGTTTTCTGCTACTTGTCGGTAAAATTCTGTCCAAGCTGCAGTAATGCTTAATTGTTTCGGAACCTCAAATTCAAAGAACACAGATTTATGATTCATCACGGCAAGACAGTATAGAGGTATACACTGAGATTCTACATTTGACTTGTGTAGATCGCTTCTTTGCAAACTCCATTAGCTGAGTGAACAGTCATGTGCACTTTGCAATGTCAATCTATTCTGTGGCCTGACGAATGAATGTCTGCTGCAAATTAGATAGATACTTTTATTGTGTGACCTGTGTTGCATCATTTCATATTCAGCCTGATGACTGATTTTTCTTGCATTGAAATATCAGTAGCTACATACAGCATCTCTGTAACTCTAATAAAGTAATTTGAAGACTGATGGACTCAGTTCAAGTATTGCATTCAAGAAATTTTCGTTATGATTTTAGTAGAAAACAATAAATGCCTCCATATTTTGTACATACAAAGGGGGAAAACTATGTTTTATTCATGATTCTTACATCTGTGCGAATTTTCCAAGAAATAGTTTTCTTGGACCCTTTGCACAATATGCACAACATCAGGCTGTTTGAATTTGTTTCTAAAAATTGATTCAAAACACATTAGGAGTTATTGAAACATTATATTCTTCCAAACCACATTTCAAGTAATTTATTCTCTGAGAATGCTATGTTCAGTAGGTCCCTTCAGGCCTCAAGCTGGAGGATCTCATCTCCTGTTTGGCAAACAAACAAATGCAGATTGGGTCATGGATAGATTGAAGGATTGGGCAACGTGTCGCCTCTTCAACCACAAAGGTGCATGATGGACACTGAAGTGCCTCTGCTACTTATGTTAGCTTTGTTTTATACTTTCCCTTTCCAGGAATCAATTAAGTTTATTATTGAAATATTGATGTACTTCGGTAGACTGGGTGATACAGCAAATTCCAATGGTGTCTTCTCATCTTTTGAACAGAAATTCAGATCTAAGTTTTTTTGAATTATTTTCAATCATCTAAACTCTAGTGAGTATAGTCCCAAACTGAAACTTCTTCAAAAAATTCTAATAGATTAGTCAGTTCACAAGACAATCCCTCTGTATCAGGGATCATCGTAGTGAATCTTCTCCAATCATCTCTCATGAAATAACCTTTCTTCACATAAGGGGACCAAAACTGCTCACAGTACTCTAAATGTAGTCTCACCAGCACCTTGTACAGCACTAAGATGTCACTATTCTTAACCCCTTGAAATAAGGGTCAACATTCCATTAACCTCCCTGATTACTTGCTGCACCTGTTTGCTAGCTTTCTGTGTTTTGTGCACATGTACCCCAAAGTCCCTTTGCAGCTATCTTCAGTTTTCTCCATTTAAATAACACTGTGGTCTTTTGTTCTCCTTTCAAAAAGGAACAACTTCACATTTTCTTCACATTATATTACATTTGCCAACTTTTACCTATTTTCGTAACCTGTCAAAATATCCCTGTAAGCTGTTTGTATCCCTCTCACAATTTCCCTCTCCACCAATTTTTGTCATCTGCAAATTTGGCTGCAAAGCATTCACTTCCTTTCTCCAAGTCATTCATATGTATTGTAAACAATTGTTCCAGCACTGATCCCTTGGAATCCCGTTTGTTCCAGGTTCCCAACCTGAAAAGAACTCCTCCCAGCTTGCTTTTTCCTACCCGCTTAGCAATTCTCTATCTGTGTCAATATACTATGTTCAACACCATGAGTTCTCGTCTTCCAACTTAACCTTTTGTGAGGTACCTTGTTGAACGCATTTTGGAAGTACAGCACATCTGTTGGTTCTCCTCTATCCTCTTTTTGGTTGAGACTTCCTCGAAGAAATGTGATACATTTGTCACACAACTTCCCTTGAGTGATAGTTTCCTAGAGCGCACTCTCGGAATTTGTTATCACAGCTACCCTTTCCAACTTGATTGAACTAATCAACGTGAAGAATAAAGTCACCATAGTTGCTACTCTTTTATTTTTACATGCTCCTATTATTTGTTGAATTACACCCTTTCCTACACTGTGGGTATTGTTTGGGGGCCTATATATTAATACTATCAATATCTTCTTTCTCTTGCTGTGATTTGCTTTCACCCAAATGGACTCAGCATCATCTGAGACTAGATCATCTCTTACAAGAGTCCTCATTTGATCCTTAATAATAGTGCTATCCCACTGTATTCTCCTTCCCCACACCTCCCCCCACCACCACCCCGCCACCGTCTTTCTGAGCGATCAAATATCTTTGAATGTTAAGTTCCAAGTTCTGATCTCCTTGTAACTACAACTCCATAATGACCAAGAAATCATATCCATTTATCTCAATTTGCACAGTCTGCTAATTTACCTTATTCTGAATGCATTGTACATTAAGGTTACAAAGCCTTTAAGCTTGCCTTTATCCCCAGACAGTTAGCCTGGACTTCTGAATTACTTGCCCTCTAAACTACCTTTAAACCACAATCTCCCTATATTAAGTTGATGCTTTCTGGTTTTTGACCCAGTAGGACAGAAACCTAAGCGTTCTTACTTTGCCAAATAATATGTGTTTTGGTAAAATTGTCCCCCACCCCACCAGATAATAATATCGCCTGTGGCAGAACTGAAAACAACTCCATGAAAAAGACTCAATGAAAAATTGTTGTAAATAGACTCGGGAACTTTGCATTATGGAAGAAATAGTGTTCTTGTTTTGTCAGTTCAAAATACACAACTGCTTGAATGGGTGAAAGCCTCTTGTAATGTACATACGTGTTTTTTTAAAACCCATCTATAAGTTTCTGTATGTATTTCTAAAATCCCATTACAATATGAATATCGAACACCAAAGATCATCTTGATAAGCCATTTTTATAAGAGCCTTAAAATGTAAAAAGATATTTGCACAGGAATGCATTTATTTTGAATTGAGGAACTGACTGTCATTAGATGTGAGGAATAAGGTCCTTTTTAATTGCCTCATGTTAGTACAAATACTAGTTTCAAAGTATCTAATTCCGACAGAACTAACACCTCTTGGTGAAATCCAGAGTTCTGTTCTAAGGTTTATGGCTGCTTTTGGACTTGCCTGAATCAAATCGTTTGAACGATCACTCCTCACTAAGATAGTTGGAATAAGGAATCAAGCACAACTCTATGTGCCTCTCCCACTGAATTGTAGCATTTGAATAACACGTCCTTGTGGGCATCATTACACATGTTTTACAGCATAAATATCTGATCAGGGCAGGGAATCTTTGTGGAGCCAGTTCTTTTTTTCTCAAATGCTATAAGCCAAACAAGGCTGTCAAACACATTTACAGGAAATTGACCTGCAGTTCACCTATTCACTCACACTCTTTCCTTCTCGAATCTCAGTAGCTACCCTCTGGGTGCCTCAAACCTGAAAAAAAAAGGTCTGTTTAAGAGTATTTAAGAGTTGTGGTTTCTTCTAACTTACAAGGTACCCATATTTTCAGGGTAGCTTCCCACCTGGTATCTAAGAATCTGTGTAGTGTGAAAGCAGTCCATTTGGCCCATCAAGTCCACACTGACTGTCCAAACAGCATCCCACCCAGACCCAACCCCACTACCCTATCCCTGTAACCCTGCTAATCCACCTAGCCTACACAGTGAGCAATTTAGCATGGCCAGTCCACCTAAACTGCACATCTTTGGGCTGTGGGAGGAAACCAGAGTGCCCGGAGTAAACCCACACAGACGTGGGGAGAAGGTGCAAACGCCACTCAAACAGTCGCCTGAGGGTGGAATCAAACCCAGGTCCCCGGTGCTGTGGAGTCTGCAGTGCTAACCACTGAGCTATCGTGTCACCCAAACGTTATATTCCTGTTCTTTCCATTTTTGGTTTTTCCTCTGGATCACATACACTTTGCCAAAATATAAAAGGATATGGCTAGGTATGGATTAAACATTATGCGAAGACGCCTGCTCTTGTCATGAAATGACTTTTCAATGCATCCTGTGTACTGTCATTATAATAATCCCATAGAATGGGAAATCTGCTTTCAGCCCGTTAGTTGACGGTGTACTTACAAGAGCATCTTTTGAAATTAGGACCTTGCAACGCCAAATATTGGTACAGATGTCCTTTAAGATAACTTTATGTTATTTCAGTATTTTTATTTGATTTGATTTATTTATTGTCACTTGTCATTTGTTACAAAATACAGTGAAAAGTGTTGCCATTCTCCAGCGCCAGCTTAAAACACGGAAAAATAAACTAAGACATAGAATATAAAGGCAGAAAAATAAAGAAAAAGTGTTCAGCTTTACAGTCCTTCTTGTTAAATGCTCTTCCATGAGCCATGGGCCTGGTGGCCAGGCACGAGTCCCCTTCACCGTGATGCTGCCACTGGAACAAACGTCACCACTTGTCGACGCCATCTGGCCTCCACTGATGCTCTCGTTACTATGAATCCTTGCCAATGCCAGCACCACTGGATACCATACTGGGCCAAATTCGACTCTACTGCTGCTGCTGCCATGGGTCCACTTCGGGCCCACCTCCATGAATCTGCACTGGACGCTACTGGGAACTCAAACTTGCCTCCGCCGCAGCAGCCACAAGCCAGCGCTAGGATTACCTCATCGATGTAGAAGCCACTGGTAACCCGACTCCCCTCCGCCACCACCACGAGTCCACGCTGGGCTCACTCCCCACCGCCAATGCTGTTACTGCAAACCAGCTCTTCAAGAGGTAAGTGAAATAAAAGAGAAAAGGAAGGAAAACAAAAAGGAGAAAAGAGGCAGATAAAGAAAAGAATCAAGAAGAGGAGCAGACGAGTCCTTGGCTCAGAAGCTGTACTCCACCGCCGTCTTACCAGAAGCGTTAAGTGGTCTATGTTGGGTTCAAAATCTGAAGAAATATTTAAATGTGCATTATTTGCAAGCATTGAAGACCAGTTTCCAGACATTATTTTTCAACCCCTTGTATAAGCATCTAAGATGTATGTTTTAGCAATCAAATGGCTGTGTGTGTTTAATCTGCAGGGACTTTATTTTGATTATATAATTCAATCCAATGTAATATTTAGCAAAATAATGGTTTTACTTATTAGAGTGAATATTTTGTTACTTGTATTTTGTATTGGCAGTTGTCCAATCTAAAAGATTTGTAAGGATGGGCTTACAGGCAAGCCAACTTGATTAAATGTATTTCCTTGTTTGTCACCAAAATGAGTAGATCGTCATCAAAGTGAATACAGTTTTGGTTTTCACCGTTCTCGTAGAGGATAACTGACACACATATACTGACAATCAACAGTTTCTAGAGAAACAGAATCGGAAGGGAAAGTTTAACAAGAAACAAAGGCAGTTTTCCACTGTTTTTAAAGTTGAAGTCATAATCGAATATATGTCATTGCTGCTGTAATAAAACTGAAGACTACTGATTTGTTTTCAAAGAAGGGATAGAATTTAAAAAATGAAAAGATCTGGTTACCGTGATACGGAAATGTGAGCATACTTGAGAGGGTACAGCATGAATTGAAAATTCAAGTTATAGGCAGGATTAAAGAAATGCCTGTTTTTCATATTGGTAAAGAGGTCAAGATGATTCAACAGATTTAAAGTTATAGAAATGATATTGTATTGAAAATATTCCACTTTATCGACACTAATTTAAAAATAGGTATAATTTGACCAAAGCGATAAGAAACTAGAAGTTTCTTGGGTATTTTGTTAAAATTCTTCTGTACGTAGGGTAATATATCTGTGGAATAAGTGACAAGGGAAGACCATTGAGACAGCTCATGCAAAAGTGAGCCACATTGCTGTCCCAAAAGAGCAGAAAATCAGGGATTGTTTGGCTGAGAAGGCAAATTAAAAAGAGGCAAAGAGAATTGGGTTAATTTCTTTCACTGCTGCTAAAATATGCATGTTCCTAACTACGCTGACACCTCCTTTGTGTTGGAAACTAAATATTGTATTTTCTTATATGGAATATTTCATCCAGATATTTCAGAAGCGAATAGCCAAAGTAAAATTCACCTTTCTCTCATTATGTTTTAACTTATATTTTTCTCAATTCATGATTTTCTTTTGCTTTGCTTTCATTTCATTTCTAATTAAATTGTTCGTTCTTTATTTGGTATTAAATTTATGTGGGAGCACTAACCCACTGCTCAAAATGCTTGTAACGTAATTTTGTTTTGTTTTTTTTTTCTAGAGAGGTTTATCATTTGTTAACCCTTTTTATTCCGTTCACATGCAGTTAGCTGCACAAGAGGAGCAGTTAAGGATAGAAGAAGAGGCATTTTATGCTGCACAGCGTGAAGCAGCCAGGGCAGCAAAGCAGAAAAAGCTTTTGGAGGTGAGGGCATGAAGCCCATGTTTGGTTATGATCCGCAAAATTACTTACACATCTCTTGATTACAAGCTTAATTATAAGCCATGATGCAGTAAGCTTTATTTTCCCCAACAGCAAAGCTTTATCTAGTTGTAGAATATACTCAAAACATATTGACTGTGCTCTGATTAATTATTATTTATAAATACGCAGCAAGAAGAATTTTCATTTGTGACAAATTATCACTAGTAGTGCATTGACATTACCATTGACATTCCTGCAACTTGATGCATGAAGAAGAGAATAACTTTTTATTTTGAGGTGGTCAATCTGGGTACAGTCAAAATGTTGGAAGCCTTGAAGTTGAAATGTTGGATTTCACATTAGCCACAGTATAACTGGGTCTGATGCAAGCCAACTTTTCAAACTTAAATTTATTTGGATTATTATAATCTGCTAGACAGCTTTTTTTAAAGTTTTACTCCGTGTTAGCATCAACATTTCATTGAAGCTGTAATGCTGGTGAACAGCGCAATGTTTAAGAATTTGAAAGTATGCAATACAGAGCTCTCCTTTGCCTGACTAAACAGCAGGTGTATAATGTCTAGTACAGTTGTGCCACCAAATTGTGCATCTGCAAAAAATCTATTTTATGTTTAGAGTTTCCAGTTTAAGTAACCAGTTCCCTTAGAGTTTCTGCCAACCTGTTTACACATTCTTATTTGATAGCTTTGACATCAACTGCAATTCAATGATCGATTATTCTACAGTGATATTATCAGAACAAGTGACAATTGCCATCTATGAAGAGGCTAACCAACTAGATATCATCATTTGAAATTTAATGCATTGACTTTGATGCTTGGTGATTACAAGGTTAATGTGAATTTTGATCTTTAATATAATAACTGGCAATAAATGTGAGCCTTGCCACAATGAGCACATCTGTGAATGAATGAAATTGATTAAGCATATATACATCTGCATCGCTGACAGATTTCCAAAGCATAGGGTGAAATCTTGTTTATTTCAGATTAAATATGGATGCCGACCTAAAAGTGGGAGGTAATTCTGTTTGGGGACAGGATGGGTTTTCTCACGTGGTTGCATTCTTCTCAGCTCATTGCATATATGTACATGGATGAAACACCACTTTTTATGTTCAGGCAGGCAGGAAGATCTGCTCTCTTCCAGGACCTTCCGGGCTGTAGCTTCTGAGTGCATTATTTAAAAGGCACCGAAACTGCACTTCAGTCTCTGCAACTCAGGATTATCACCCTCAGCTACCCTTGTGAGGTTGCAGGCAAGGCAAAAAGTTGCACCGCATTTGGTAACACTTTCCTAGAGGTTCTTCTGAAGGCTATCTAAGAGAGAGGGTTAGTTCTTTGCCATATGATAGCAATGAGAGGCCATTCTGACCGATGAAAGCAGCCTGAAGTGGCTGCAAAGGTCAGTACCCATGGGTAGCTCCAGAGAACTAGGCTGTAGTGTTGCAATGAGATGAATAGTCTGCTGCATTCTCCCAAGGTATGGAAACCCGTCCACTCAGTTCTTCTTACTCTTTTTACCACTGCAGAGGAAACCCCACACAAGATTGGGTACAAAGCATCTCCATCAGATACCTTGATGTTAATTTAATTGTAACTACTGAAGTCACCCTACATGTTACGCAGTGATGCTGCCTCCCCCACAGTTTCATGCTTCAAACAAAAGTAGCTTTAACACTCGGTTCGTGCACCAACAGATCATTGATCTTCACAACTAGGGGAACGTATGCATTGCTTCTCACTGAAGACTTACGTGGGACAAAGACTTGACCAGAAAAGAGAGCTTTGGGCTGAGCCCCTCAGAACTCTCAGGTACATGCGTCCTAGGTGTTATTGCTTCTTCAAAGCATGGAACCACCTTTCATTCCGAACCATTTAACACCAACATTCCTCAAATGTTTCTTAAAAGTATCACACAGACAGTCAGAGATTTGATGATTGATGTCTCCACTGCATCCATCAATACAGGCAAAGGCCTCAAGTACCCAAGCTGATGTCACTTGATGGATCTTTACATCTAAAGGAGAAGAATCGAGCTTATTGTGTGTGTAATGTGCCCATATGGTTGGGAATGAGAGGAGTTGGAGGAAACACTCAACAGAGGCTCCAGGACCCCATCAAGAAGCAAGTTGCCAAGCTGGCCGGAGTAAAAGGGGAACATGCCAGTGTTCAAGGGATGCTTGGATAGTTAAAGCCACCTAATCTGAGAGTCTCCAAATCTATTACTCCACTTCTGGACATCAAGCACTCACATTTATAAAACCTTGATTTAAGGGTGGCAGCTTGTGCCATTTTAAAAAACAAGTATTTTTTTCCTCACGCAGCCTCCAGATCCCACACTTGACCTAGTACCAAAAAACACATGAAAGAGCTCCAGGGCTATCTCTACCAGCCACTTGAATCACTGCTCTGAAAAGCTACTGTATGTGTCTCAGACGATGTGCCATTGAGGGTCTTTTCCCCACCAGTGCAGTGCCATTCACCTCCTTGGACAGTCTCTCCAGAGAAGGCTTGAGCTCATGTCAGTGCTGTGCTCACCAGAACATGGTCCCACAGCCAAGGTTTCCAACGCCAAGAGGCTTGCTGAAGTACAGGCCCCTGCTGACCCCAGTAAAAGTAATGAACTGGAGTAGACCTTTGAAGAGCTGATGGAGAAAACAAGCAGGGAACTGTCTGTAGAGGTGCCAAAGACCATGCACTGACTGTAATGAAGGACTGAAGAGGTGGGCCAAGTTCTATCTGCTGTCGTGGTTCCAGCGTATGTGCATGGATGCGGGGGGGAGTGTTTCTTCATTTCTCAAGCCTTGGATGCATTCAATTATTGGCTCAATGAGAGGGGGTTAAGGGTCTTCGACTTCCCTCCAGTTCCCCTGTCCCCTCAAGGGATGAGGGAGGTCAGACTAATGAGAGTAGGGGGGGAAAAGAGTGTCATCTTGGGATACTCCATGGTGCCCTTTTTGCAGCACCTGTATTCTCTTCAGGGTCCTAAATGCTTCCATAAGGTCAGGCTATGGAGGTTGAGCCTGTACCGGTTCAGGGATACCCCACCCCAGCAGGGCAGAGACCTCCAGGCCACAGACCACCAGAGGATACCTGCCAATGTCATCAGTGGCAAACTGGCAAAGCAGTGAGCAGGTTTTCAGAAGCTCCACTACAACTGCCAAGGTGAAATGAAAGATTAAAGAACATTGAAGTCAATTTGGGTGTAAGGGTGTCATCCTTCTGTATGAACTGGCACTTTACACAAATATAGTCATTTTTAGCACACCATTGTGATCTCTTTCAATCTGATGAGGGTTCTGATTATTTGTTTTGCTTGCAGATTACCTTGAAAGGCACTTTTGTACTACGCGCACGCATGTGCATTATGTTGAGCAGTGTTAAGAGTGCTGATGAGGCTGTCAATCTCTGCTGCCCTCCAGGGAGGAATGAAACCTTGGATACTGGGAGCATAAGTGAGATATTAGGGTTTCTGAAGTCAATCAGCATAGATTAGCCGCTCTATGTCTCCTCTGTTGTAGATGAATGCCCCTTGAAAATGGAAGTTTGAGCCATGTAAGCACTGCTCCCACGTTATCCTGTGTTTGTTCGTGATGATGCTTTGGTTTTGAAATGGAATAACAGGTTTTTGGTGCAATGGGAAAAATAAAGTTATGCTAAGCAAAGTGCTATAACATTCTGAAGGAAATATTCCCTTTAGGGCAGAAATCCCTCAGCGTCACAATTGTCTCGTCATTCCGAAGGTCCACATACCTCAATGTAAAATCTAGCCTCAATCTTTACTTTGACTCAATCGTTGACTGCGTGGAAAGCAGTCTGACTCTTGGCATTTGGCACCCCCTGTGATATAGCCCTGCAACTTTGGAATCTCCAGCTTGCATTACAGTTTTGTCCCATGACCTTAACCTTGAGGTACTTAGGCCTGTGAATGGTCCTGTATGGCTGCATTTAGCATAAGCCTTCACACTAGCAACACCACTATTGATGAGTCTTTAGTGCCCTTTTTCTCAGTTAGATGGAGCACAGCACATGGTTGGAATGTTGGTGTTAGGAGTTGATGGAGCTCCTTCACCTTTTTATTCAGCAATGAGTCTTTCCTGTCAGCATTTAGGTCTTAACTGAGTGCACAACAGTATTTTTCAGTTTCTGTTTCTATATTCAAATGGGGAGAAAGACGGTGGTTAATTTCTAATTTGATTTGTTCAGCCTTCACAGCTATGCTTCACTACACCTTCCCTCTCTCCTTCCCTAGTATTATAGATGGCCTTCTCCTTTCTTCTCACATAATCAATTACCCCTGTGACTATCACAGTCTAAGGATAAGTCTAGGATTGGGATGAAAAAATTCTTCACCCAGAGTGTGGAATTCTCTGCCACAGAAATCGGTCGAGAGCAAAACATTGAATGTTTTCAAGAAGGAGGTGCATATAGTTTTTTGGGCTAAAGGGGTCAAAGGTTTTTGGGAGCAAGCAGGAGGAGGGTACAGAGTCGGATGATCAGCCATGATTATGTTGAATGGTGGAGCTGGCTTGAAGGCCTGAATGGTCTACTATTGCTCTTATTTTCTTTTGTTTCTATGTGATGCCTTGACACTCTCCTTTTCGGTTCAAATCCCTCCATTGGGAGGGCTTCTCATCCCCATCCTCTGCTTCTAACGACGCACTACAGTCCTTCAGTCCTGGCCTTGTGCATTTGCTTACTCTTTTGTCCCAGTATTAATAGTCATGCATTTAGTCTTGCAGACCCGGAGCTCTGTCCCTAAATCATCATCCATGTTTCATCCTTAAGATACCTTTTTGAAGTCTATCTCTTTGAGAAAGCTTTTGACTGTCATTTCTATCATCCTGTTTGGCTCGATGTCCACCTCTGCCTGATGACACTCCCGTGTGAAGCACCTTCAGCATTTTCCTATATTAAAGATGTTATCTAGAAATTAAAACAGAATTGCTGGAGAAACTCAGCAAGTCTGGCAGCATCTGTGGCAAGAAAGTAGTGTTAACATTTTGAGTCCAGTGACCCTTCAGAACTGAGGTTCTGAACTCCAGTTCTGAAGAAGGGTCACTGGACTCGAAACTTTAACTCTGCTTTCTGACAGACCTGCTGAGTTTCTCCAGCAATTCAGTTTTTGTTTCAGATTTCCGGCATCTGTGGTTCGTTGATTTTGATTTAAAAATAAGTTGTTTAAGTCCTGAAATTGTTTGCTCCAAACACCTGTATAATATCGTAATAACCAATTTGAAGTTTTAAAAAAAACTAAATGTTGTTTCAGAAGTTAAATTGCGGTTCAACGTTTTTTTTTTAATGTAGGTTATTGATTGATTGCTCTGATTATACCTGGTGAAACTGCATACTTTTCCTGTTTTCATGACTGCATTAAGAGTATTCCAAGATTAGATTTGGTATGACACTTGATCATGAGGCAGGAAATGAAAAGAATATTTTGTTTAGAAATTATTTTGCAAAAGTTTTTGCTCAAGATTTTTCCTCACTTTTCTTGGTAGTTTGCTTTCTGCTTTATTGCTCTCTAGTGTTTGTTATTTAATATCACCTTGATAGAGGCTTCACCTGCAAGTTAGGCCTTGTATATTTTGCAGCTTATTTCTTCTTCCAGTTTCTGGTCTGAAAGATAAAGTAATAGCAACGAATGGACTGAAGTTGATTAGTTAATTAATGTCTGTGCTTTATAGCAACAAAGGCTGCAAAAGATGAAACAGAGGGCCAAGTCTGCTTCAAGCTCTGATCAACAAAAAAGGTGAGATCTTTTTCATATTAAAGTTTCCAGTTATTTTTTATATGCAGCAGCTCCAAATATATTTGCCATTAACAGATATTGTAAACTATTATCATCTAATTTTTGTAAAATGGAGATTAAGAATTATCTGTAGTACTTGTCATGAATTCTAGTTATTTCTTTTGGAAGATTGTTTCCCCTAAGACGTTGAAATGGCAAAACATACGGGAGTTGTAAAAAGTATAAAAAGGTAGCTTGCATGCATATTTCCCCAGCCGAGAACTTGACCGGTCCAGTTAACGACTGAACCGTACGACAGTCAATGAGCTGAGTTGGCCAGTGGCAGTAATTGACATCAGTGTGCTTTAAGGAAGAAAAATATCAGTGCTTTCCTAGTTTTGGAGCAGCACGGTGGCTCAGTGGTTAGCACTGCTGCCTCACAGTGTCAGGGAGCCAGGTTCAATTCCACCCTCGGGCAACTGTCTGTGTGGAGTGTGCACATTCTTCCCGTGTCTGCGGGGGTTTCCTCCAGGTGCTCTGGTTTCCTCCCACAGTCCAAAGATGTGCAGGTTAGGGTGGATTGGCCATGCTAAATTGCCCATGGTGTTCAGGGATGTGTAGATATAGGTGGGTTATAAGGGGATGGGTCTGGGTGGGATGCTCTGAGGGTCGGTGTGGACTTGTTGGGCCGAAGGGCCTGTTTCCACACTGCAGGGATTCAATGATATCTATGTTTGGTATCTTTGTAATGGATTCAGTGGTCAAGTAACTTACCTATAAATACCTAATTTTGTAATTTAAGCTTTCACTTTGAAGTTGTTGCAAAAGAGTGCTACATGGTTGTAGGTCATATATAATTTTGAATAAATACAGGCCCATCTATGCAACTTCAGTGGGTAAAAAAACAGTTCTTGCTTCTTGAACAGTAGTGAATTTGCCCAGTTTTCCTCCTAATCACCTCTATTCAAGATATAAACTAATTTCTGCAACCTTTCCAAAATTTAACTCTCAACACTGGCATTGTTGTGGTAATCCTGTGTTAGATCCTGTCCAAGTCTTCTGTATTCTTGCTGAGGGCGATGCCCAGAACTGAACACACTTGTTCTAAATAGGGTCTAGCCAAAGCTCTTTAAAACCTTAACATTGCTTCCACCCCTTATCTGAATACAAATGCCCACATCCATTATCCTTTTAAATTATTTTTGTACCTGTCCTGTAGCTTTGTGATTTCTGTCCTTGGATCTCAAATTTCTTTCCACTCACAGCTCTTAACATTCACCATTTTGAAACTATTCGCTTTACCTTTTTGTCTAAAGTGGATGATCTCACATTTTTATACATTGTGTTCCATCTGCTACAGTTTTGCCCACTCATTTAATCAATGTTCCTATACAACCTTCTGCTCCCATTTACATTATATGTACTATGTTGCCTTTTTGATGTTGGCAGAAAACGCTGACATCAGTTTCTCTGTTCCCTCATTTATATTGAAAAGTCAATTCCCAGCACAGTTCCTTGGGAAACACCACTAGTCACATCGTGCTAATTTGAGTCCATGCCTGTTATCCCTACTTCTACCTCCAAATCAAGATAATGGGTTGCCCCAAATTCCATATGCCCTAATTTTTGCTCAGTTTATTTTTGTGAACCTTGTTGAATGGCTTCTGGAAGTCGATATAAATTTGATAACTACTTATGTAATCTGTTTGTTACCTCGCTGAAGTTTTGAGTTGGTTTGTTCAACTTGATTTGCCTTTTACAAATATAAATGACTTTGTACAATGAGTTATTTGTTCAACGGTGTTAAACGTTCAGTCATTCTATCCCAAAAACACATTCAAGTTACTTTCTCTCAACTGACTTTAGACCAATAAGGCTCACTCACTTTTAGAAGTGTGAGATGGAAGCTATTGACTCCTAGAGATCTGTCTGCCTTTAATCTCATTGCTTATCTATTACCGCTTATTAATTTTTTATATTGAATTCAGATAGTTCCTTACCCTAATTTATTTTTAGTTTTATATCTTTGACTTCATCCTCACAAAGAGGATTACAGTAACATACTACAAACCATAGTGGATATTTTGTAATTCTGCCATTTGCTGATTGTGAAAAATCCAATAATAAGTTTCTTAAGGTAATTATTTGTTTCTTTTTGGTAGATGTTAATTTGTGTTTGTGGAAAGTACATATGTGATATCAAGTATGAAAATTTAAAGCTTTAACGACATCTGTGGTGACATAATCTGCTGACTGTTGCTGTCTCATTTCACAAACAAAGAAATAACCTGATGTCAGGAAATGATCCAAATCGTCATTCTGCCAAGAAAGCATAGAAATGCTTGTTTGGCTTTTAAGATAGCTTTGGGTGGAATTTACTGTTATGTCAAAATGCAGATGGTATCCAGTTAAAATAAAAGTTCTGTCAGTTGGGAAGCACCCACTGTGATTTAATGAAGTTGGGATATCAAATAATTTGTGACCCGCTAATTAGTGTTTGACGTAACTCACTTTTTCCATTACAGCCTATTTCCTTGGATGGTCACTTCCTTGCCCATCCACTCTTACCTCTAATAACAAATGTATTGAGTTCATAGAGGTGTTAACGCCCAAGATAACAACCATCTGTTCTGTCAGCTTGGCTGTTTCTCCTAACCTTAACTAATGAGTCAAATTGCCCAAACCTTCATCTACCAACTTTCATTCTAGTTTCTCTCCTATCTCTACTCTTCTGTGTCCCTTCCTTTAAGCTTAACCATATAATCAGTCTTCTGGTTTCACCATCCCATTTTCATGTAGTGCTGACCATCTTCCCTTGAGTTGTCTAATATGGCTATTTTTGAGGACTAAAGGGAGAAAATCTTTTAAGAAAATGACAAGTATCTGTATCATGTGAATATCCTTACCTTACATTTCAGAAATGCACAAAGTATGTTACAGAATGTAAATTCAATTTGATGCATGTTTTCTATATTTGTGTATTTGTTCCTAAGTCCATACTAGCTGCGTAGAAAGTTTAAGACTAACTCCATTTTTGCCTACATTTTAAAATGAGTAAACTCAACTCTATAATTTAAGATTGTCTTTAATATTAATGTACCATGTGTTGCATTAATAACCTATTTATTAAAGACCAACTTGTAGCCTGATTATCACTTTATTCTCAAGTTGAATTTATAATACCCTGATATTTTACATTTTAGTGCAAATATAATACATAAGTTTAATTAAATATTTACAATGTATTTGGACCTCAATGCATTGGAAAGTTGAATACTGCAGCCTGAACTTTAAATATAGCAGTATGCACCATCAGTTGAAGAGTCAATTTTACAAATATACATCACTGCAAGATAGTATTGCGGTTCAGAACCTACAATTAAGTTTATATTTAAAAGGTATTATAAACTACTACATAGTTTCATGTTTTTCTCTTCAATGTTAATCATGGGGAGCATGCCCATATTTTTCAAATTTGCTTCAGAAGCTGGCATGGCTTCCCGGTGGAAGCAATTATTCACAATCTTCAGATGTGCATAAGACATAGGAGCAGAAGTAGGCCATTTGCCCATCAGCTCTGCTGCAGCATTCAATAATATCATAGCTGATCTGATAATCCTCAATTCCACTTTCGTGCTTTCCCCTGTCACCCTTAATTCCCTTGCTGATTAAACCGTAGCCTTGAAAATGCTTAATGACCCAGTGTCAACAGCTCTCTGCAGCAACATGTCCCACAGATTCACTGTCTGAGATTATGTCCTTGACTCTCCCACAAGGGGAAACAACCTCTCTGAATCGAACCTGTCAAACCCCTAAGAATATTCTGTTAAATAAGGTCATCTCTCATTCTTCTAAACTCCACTGAATATCAGCCCTACGTATTCAATCTCTCCTTGTAAGGCAGTCCCTCCATACCCTGTGTTAGCCTAGTGAGCCTTGTCTGGGTTGCCTCCAATGCCAGTATACCTTTCCTTAGACCAAGGGACCAAAACTGCTTTCAGTATTCCAGTCATGATCTGACTAGTGACTTGTACAGTTTCAGTAAGACCTCCCTGTTTAGCAATTATCTGTGAACAGGCACTTCAGTGGACACAACTAAACGGATTGTTTTACTTTTCTACTCTGTTCTGTGTAGTGAGACAGGAGAAGAAGACTTTGAATCATATTTACAACATGCAAAATCTCAATCTGAAGCTTTTAGGAACCAACACAGTAAGTTTTTTTTTGGAAAATAAGGATACAGGCACTTGTGAATGGGTTCTGTTCTGGACTCTGTTTGCAAGTCAGAACACTGGAAAGCAGCATAAGTGTAGGAAATGTTTATATATCGGGTCTTTAAATTTTAAAACCATGTATGAGATCGTGCTGATAAGTATGAGCGTTCATAAGTATGAGCATTCATAAGTCAGATGTTCGTAAATCAGGGACCCCTTGGATATTTTCCGCCAAATGATATTTGCCTTGTATATTTAACAAAATATATGAATCACTGTTTTAGCAACATGTAATTGAATGTGCTGATTGGGTGTTGTGCTAGAATAAGGGCGTTATGCCATTTAACATCTCAATCAGATACTTGGAATAAGAATGGTATAGGCTCCTCTGTTGTTACCCTGAGATGTTGTTGTGAATCTTCTCACTGAAACAGTGAAATCGTGTACTGAAGGTGCTCCCACAATGGTGTTAAATGGAGAATTCCAGGATATTGACCCGAATATATTGATCAAACAATGATATAGGTCCATGTCAGAATCGTATGTAATTGCAAGAAAAGTTTATTGGTGACCACTCATGATTTATCACGGTACTTGCAATACATAGACTTGACTTTTTCAGTTAAACTGTTAATTGTTTTTGTTTCCGGGTGTACGGCAGAATTTCTGGCTCTGATCGGGGATTGCAGTTATGTAGCTAGTTCAAAAGTCCAAGAGTGTGCTTTTCTCTTATTTAGTTTCATATCATTGCAAAGTTTTTATTACTTCCTGCTGAATCATATGCATTGTCATGTATAATCTACTTGTGTGTATAATCCCTCAATTATTAATAGTACCTTGCTTGTTGGCACAGGGATCATATTCATAATTTCAACAGAAAATAGGAGCAGAAGTAGACTATTCAGCACATCAAGCTTGCTCTGCCATTGAAAATGATGATGGGTGACATAATTTCAGTCACTTTTTTGTCATTGTCTTACTTTACCTGCCTCTCAACTTTCCGTCATGCTTATTCTTTAACAAACCCGCAAAATACTATTCCTAACCACAGACTTAAAATTTTCATACTGGATTCCTTCATCTTTTCCAAATATCACAAATCTCTACTTCCCTTTCCAAGGCTCTCAAACATGTAATTACTATTAACGTTATTGCCTTATACTCCCATCACAATTTTTGCTGCAGTTAAAATCATCAGTGATATTCCGTCTGTTTTTTTTTCAAAGTGGCAATGTATTTCATCCTCCTCTACCTTTCTGCAGTCTTTAATACAATCAATCACTCCATTATCCAAAACCTCTCCTGCATATTTTCAATTTCACATGTTCTCTAACTCCCAAACTACCTTCTTGTACATACAATGTCTGTTCACTTTGCTTCCTCCTCGTCACTCAATTTCCACTACCTTTTTGCATCTCCATATATTGCTTTAAAACTTTTTGTTTGCAAATCTTTCTGTGATTGTTCTGCACCCTCTTGCAGCTCAAAATCACTGCTTTTATCTTTTTACACTGATTTACAGCTATGTGCCTCCTCCTTTCAATCCCTGATTTTTATTTGGAATATTCATGTCGAAGCTTTTTATACCTGTGAAATTAGTTTATTGAATCTCTCTGCTTTGCTGTTTTGCTTTCCATTTTACAAAACATCCTTAAAAAGGAATGTCTTGGACCTTGTTTAACCAAAATCTCCCCAAAATTATTTCCCCTTCTTTCCCATGAAAAAGCCCTGTGCCTCTGTGAAGTGTTATGCAAATAAGAGATTGAGGAGCAAAAACAGAAATTGTAGAAACAGAGTTCTGAAGAAGGGTCACTGCACCTGATACATTAACTCTGATTTCTCTCCACAGATGCTGCCAGACCTGCTGAGATTTTCCAGGAATTTCTGTTTTGTTTCAGATTTTCAGCATCTGCAGTTCTTTTGGTTTTGAGAGATTGAAGGGACCTGCTCTATTCTTTGTAGTGTAGAAGAACGAAGAAATCTCAAACTTGTATAGACCTCTGAGAAATTTCTATAATGTAGGTACAGAATGGCTGCGAGGTCTAAAACAATGGCCATTAGTCAAGTTGTGTAACTTTCTACCCCATGGAAAAACAACAATCTTATACCAAATTTTCCTCTCCTTTTGGATGGCATACAAAAGACAATGGCTTCACTCTTCTCAATATTTAGTAGAAGGAAATTTCCCCTCATCCAGTCCTGCATGTTAGTAAAGCAGTCTAATAGTTCAGCAACTGTGAAGAAGTAAGAGAGTTGGTGAAGTAGAGCTGGAGGTATCATCTCTCTATATATGGAAATTAGTATTACAATTTCAGATCATGTTGCCAAGTGGCAGTATGATTCAAACCCCCCCCCCCCGCTTAAACTGGAGAACATTTTAGAAGCATAGAACTCAATGTTGTAGGGAAATATGGCAAATACTTTGTTTTTGTGGGATATGGCCAGGAGTAATGAGATTCTTGCCTGGCTAATCTCTCTTGATCATGATGGTTGAAGGATAACTTCCGTGTGCAGGTTTTCAGGTACTGATGTGGGATTTTTTTTTTCCATCCATCTGAGGGGTATGGCTTAACAACTTATTTGAAAAATTGCACCTCCAAGAATGCAGTGCTCCATCACTGCAATACAATAATGTCAGCTAGGTTTTACGCATTCAAAGCTCTGGATTGGGAGTTGAACCCACGGCCTCATTGACAAAATTGCTACCATTGAGCAGAGCTGACTATAGAAGCTAGTCAGTCAATATTATATAACGTTGACACAAAATATTGTAAATGGAGTAAGTGTGACTACTTCCTGTAACGCCTCCCTCACTTTCTTTTCATCTGAATTCAAGCAAGTTGTAAAATGTATTGCTAAGTCAATTTAAATGCTTTCTCTTTTTCCCTACCTGGACTGATGTGGGCAATGGCAGGAAATTTGGGTAAATTGTGATTACAAGAAAAATATGATCTTGGAGAGAGAATAATTTGTCTTTTTTTTTCTTTTAAGCTTTAAACAGTGACTTCAGAATCTTGCTATTTAAGAGCAACTACCTTATTTTGATGCATGTGCATTTTGTTACCAGCCCAACTTGTTTCATGGCTGTGCAACTTCTCATTTCCTTCTCTGAGAAACTAAACAGTGCAAATTCCCAATCTGTAAATCTGGACATGTTACATGGCAGCTGCAGCTTGCTGAACGCTTGTCCCAATCTTCATCCAGTTCTGTCTTCGCTGTAATGCCCTTCCTGATTCATGGGCACCCTCCTCCTCCATGCTTCAACTGCGCTAGTCGGAATGGGCAAACCACCAGCCTCACCAGATCATCATGTCTGCTATCACTCAAATTCTCACGCCTCTTCAGGATTTTATTTTGGAGCTCGGGCACCTGGGACTTGATTGCGATTGCCAGTTTTCATAAAGCATGTATACATGTCTCTGGTATCTAAATCGAATACACTTTATTCTCGATTTCTTAGTATTCACTCATCTTGCCATTTATTTGCAGGTTTCCCGCATTTCTGGATTGCATTGCTTTTTAGTGCATGGTATCTTCCATGCCAAATGTCTCAATGTCTTGCATTGCTTTTTAATGCAGCAGGACAGGCAAGCAACTTGTCACAGTAGGAAGCCCTGAACAGTTAAGGAACTGAACATGTCACTGTATGGCATCATTCTACGTGTATGTGCTAACAGTTTACTGCACTGCATATGCTTCAGGCAAATGACCACATCTGAAAGTCAAAGAAGATCAGGAGATGCAGCCATGACCATTTAAGGGGATTGTTCACATCTCCTCTGGGGATTCACCACCATTAGGCATTTGGTTTACCAGAATCCAGGGATTCTTATCCTGGCAGTCTGGTGACTGGGACATGGTCAGTCATGGACCAAGTACAACCCATATGGGGATTACAGGCACGTGAGTGTGTATGCTGTGGAGGGCTGGCGAATCTTTCCTGCCATGAGACTTAAGTATGATACAAGTAGACGCAAGAGAAGTTGGTGATAATGCAGGAACAGGAGATTTGAAGTGTCCCACGTGGGGGAATAGTAGACACAGGGCAGGGAATGTTAGTAGTTTGGGAGAATGAAGTGGGTCAGGTTGAGTGAGCATGATGCTTGCACTTTTTGTTTTAAAGACTTGTAGTCCACTTCCTTGGTGAGATGCATATTCAGTGGTAAAGTTCAAGTGAGTGATGGCCGTGTGTGTGGGAGGTAATAGAGAAAAGATGGTGGCATTTATGCTTGTGGAGCTCAGAAGATTGTTGACCTTTTTCCACACTGCTGTGTATTACTTTTCACATGTGGCACACCACTGACGTGGGCTGTAGTCCGTGTCCAGGCTGACTACGTCTGGTGATGTTGTCTCCTCTGACTGTCAACAAGATAAGGCACAACCCTCCCCTCCCCATCCAGCTGCACCTCCTGGTCTGTGCCCACAAAGCGAGGAGCTGCCATGTCTTTTTAGGGCCATGATAATGGTGGAGCGTCACATCGTGGGAAACAGTTCCTGGCTTCGGTTGTTTGAAGTGGTGTGCAGCTGGGCTTTAAATATTTGCCAGCAATGTGAAACCTTCCAAGATCCTGGCAGCGGCGAGCGCTCATGTCTGTTCGGCCACATTTTTGTGCGCGAAAGAGTCTGCTTGCATAATTAGTGAGATGAAGTTCGGGTGACTGCATGAGGAATGTGGCTGTGAGCCATGGCAGACAGATCACCATGAATCACGTTTGACAAGATACTTCAACTGAAAATGGGAAAATTCAGCCCTCTGTTTTATCAGCCTGCCACATTTAAGACCATTGATGACGCCGTTTCAAAATTGAAATGGGTTTATGAAACCTGAAGAAAACGTAGGAAATGTGATTGTAACCTTTTCTTTAAATCCCTCAATTGACTGAATGATTGAATATCGTTGAATGGTTTAAATTGATCCCTTTATGGGCCAGAGAGGTTGATATTTTACAGTCGACCTTTTCAAAGATGTTATTACACACCTCTAGAGCAGGTTGGGACTTGAACCTAAACCTCCTGGCTGAGGTAAAGATGTTGTGAAAGAAGTGGTGGACAGGTCGATTTGGCATTGCATTAACAATCAACAAATTGCACTTAGTTGCAGCTTTCTATGGTGAGGTTAATTAGCAATTAATAGTCAAATCCAGAAATTCCTTTAGAAGTGACGGAGATACTGTGTGCAAGTCAGACAGCAGAATGGTGGAAAGCAAGCAGCAGTAATGGGGTTTTTTTTTGATTGTCCTGAAAGTTTTAGACAACTCAGCCCTTAATAATCTGTTACCACAGTATTTTACCCACGAGATTTAGCCAAATATTTCTGAAACAATTTCGGGTGAGAAAGCAAAGTCAAAAGAGGATCTGGCACAAATTCATAGGCCAGAAAGATGACCAGGCCAACAGATCCGCAGTGGGACATAGTCAAATAGGAAATACATGAAAAATAAAATTATGTGGCATAAAGAATATGAACTAAAATCTAGAGTGGCATCAAAAAATTAACAGGTCTAAACCAAAACTGATGCTTAGGTAATCGTAATACAGCCACATCACACCGATACTAAAGGCAGTCATGGATAATGTAGAAAACACATCAGTTTGGAAGGGCTCAAGTTTAATATCATTAAAAAAAAGCTGATGTATTCTTTTTTGAAGATAATTTTTTTAAATTAGAATTTTAAAAAGGTTGACAGCTTGCGACCACTCAGATATCGTAAAACTGAAGATAAAAGTTAACCAATTTTTGGTAAAATAAATACTCTTGACATTTTCATGAATGATGTGCAAGTGAGAACGTGGAGATACTACCTGCAGATGTGAAGTACCAAGAGTAAAGGAATGGTTTTGAAAGAATAAACGGAACACTAGGAGCACAAGTCACCAGGGCTATGACCTGGACATGCGTGGAAAAAGTCAGAGAGGAGATAGTGGAGATAATGGTTCAAATCTTCAGCCAGTTTAGACACATGACTTATGCCACAAGACATTGACTCTTGTTCAGTAATACTTATTGTTAAATCTGTCGCATGTAGGTGTCACTGGAAAGGCCAGAATTTGTTGCTCTTGAGGTGATGGTTAACTGCCTTCTTGGACTTGATTGTCAAAGGAGTGGATTGAATTTTTCCTTGTTGATGATGGTCTTTGTCTGTCACTTGTGGAATGAATTCTACTTTCCATGTATCAACCCAAGTCTAGATATAGACAGTATCATTCTGTGTGTGGTTACAGACTTCTTTGTTTAAAACATTGTGATTGAAATCTGACCTTGTGTTGGAAGGAAGGTCTTGAATGGAGCAGCTGAAGGTGAATCGGCTTGAGGAATTCCTCCAGAAAGGTTAAAGTTTGGGATGATTGACTCCAACAATCACTTATCCTTTCTCTGGAGAAGGACAAACTTGGTAGATTTAACTCTAATATTGTGTGGATGAAGTGTAAAGGGTCGATAATTTTAAATCAAATGAGTGAGCGTTTGAATTATTTAGGTTAATTAAGACAGCCAGTATGGCTTTATTTGAGGGATTTCCTGTTTGAAAAATGTTTTCTTTTTGTAGAAATCATCAACAGGATAGGTGAAGAAAGTATAGGGTACTTGTCAGATTTTTGTTATTGATTTGGATGGTGCTGGCATGGCCTCATTTATTGTCCTGCTGTAGTTTTCAGAAAAGGTAATGGTGGGACGCCATCTAGAATTATTGGGAGTTATTTGCCGATGTTGCACCTAGAATTCCTGGATATTGACCCAAGTTAATGAAACAGTTATACATTCATTACAGGATGGTGCGTGATTCTGGGTGTTCGCCCAGCATTGCTGTTCTTCCTCATTCTGCAGTCATTGTCATTCACTCTGGTTCTCTTTCCACAAATGCTGCTTGCTGTGTTGGGTTGTCCAGGACTTTTTGTTCTTTCTTTAATTTCAGATTTTCAATGTCCACAGCATTTTATGAACAAGGAGAAGGAATAAACTATGCAGCCCCTTGAAAGTCTATTCCCGGTTTGCCACCAATTGTTACTTGTGTCACTGAGTCGTTTTTTAAGCCATACTACCATTCCCCTTGTTTTTAAAGGTTTCCACCTCCAGTGTGTCATATTTTTGAATTTCTTCCAAAAATTCATATACCTGCATATTGTCCATTTAGTACCTTGAACAATGTTTTTCTGTTATCCCAACCCCCAACCCCCCCCAAAAAAAATCAAGCAAGATAGTCAGACAATTTGTCTTTGAGAAATTTACACTAGCTCTATTCAAGTAACCCAAGCCTTTCTAAATGTAATGTTTATTTTGTTCCTGATGATGGTTTCAAAAACTTGTCCAAAATGTTTGGCTATTTGGCCTATAATTTCCTGATTTATACTTCTCTGCTTTGTTGAATTGTGTTAGGATGTGAGTAATCCTCCATACGTGGAAACGGACCTTTTGGTCCAACTCGTCCATGCTGACCAGATAACCTAAACTGATCGAATCCCATTTGTCAGCATTTACCTTGTTTCCCTCTAAACCCTTCCTATTCATGTACCCATCCAGAAGCCTTTTAAATGACATGTGCCTCCACCACTTCTGGCAGCTCATTCCATACATGCACCACCATCTGAAAAAGCTGCCCCTTAGGTCCCTTTCAAATCTTTCCCCCCTCACTTTAAACTTATGCTTTCTAGTTTAAGACTCCCCTACCCTGGGATAAAGACCTTGGCTATTCGCCCTATCCATGGCCCTCATGATTTTATAAACCTTCTATAAGGTCACCCCTCAGCCTCTGACTCTCCAGGGGAAAGGCTCCAGCTTATTCATCCTCTCCCCATAGCTCAAACCCTCCAATCCTGGCGACATCCTTGTAAATCTTTTCTGAACCTTTTCAAGTTTAACCACGTCTTTGCTATAGTGGGGAGACCAGAATTGAATGCAGTTCTAAAAGTGGCCTCACCAATGTTCTGTACAGCCATAATATGACATCCCAACTCCTATATTCAAAGCACTGACCAGTGAAGGCAAACTTACCAACACTGCCTTCACCACTCTGTCTACCTGCGACTCCACTTTCAACGAGCTAGGCAACTGCACCCCTAGGTCTCTGTTCAGCAACACTCCCTACCATTAACTGCATAAGCCCTGCCTTGATTCACTCTGACTAGTTCTATATTCAAAGGTTTGAAAGAATGTGACCAATTCCTGTCAGCAACCAAGAACATAATCCATCTGGGTGAGGTAACCGATTTTCAGTAATGCTATTCCTTTTACTGTGACTTATCTGTGTATTGATATCCTATTCAGAACTTCCCCATCCTCTTTCTTTGTTTAGAAAAAAATCTTCAAATTATCCACTTCTTCTGTAAAGACAGATACAAAGTGCTTGTTTAATATTTGCCATATCCTCAGCAACTACTTGCAAATTCCCCTAAGGATCCTCAATAAAATCAACATTTACTTCTTGGCTAACCACTTGGATGTTTTATGTTTATATGCTTTGGTGTCAGTTTTATATAATACCCGCTAATCTTTGCTTTCTGTATTAAGTATTCTCAATTGACTCCTTTACTTTCCATATCCTATTGATTAATAACTAAACCATACTCTTGACATAGCTCTTCCGTTCTCAGTTCCGTTTAAATTTTGATTTTCTTCATCCAGGCTGTATTCTTTGGGTGTTCTACCTTTTCCCTTCAAAAGAATATGTGGTAATTATACCTGTACTATCTCTTCTGTGAATGCCCTCTGTTGCTTTAATTGCTTTAACTTGCAATCATCATTTGCAGTTTAACAGTGCTCCATCCCTCCTTGAAATCAGTTTGTCAGCAACTTCTCCTTTTGCTATTTTGTAATCTCTTGTTATATTACCTTAAACTGAAGTGTATTGTTACTATTGGCTAGGTTTAATTTTAATCATTTACAAACATGTACACCATTGGCAAGGCTGGTGTTTATTGCCCATCGTTAATTGCAGTTTAGAAAGAGGTGGTTAATCAACTTGTTGACTACTAACTGATTTGTTAGGTCATTTCACAAGACAGTTGAGAGTTGCCACATTGCTGTGGGCCTGAAGTTGTTAAGATACTAGATTAAATAAGGAAAGGATATGGATTGTATCGGAACTAGTTCCAATAGCTTTACTTTATTTTCCAGAACTAATCTTCGTTTGCTTCCTTATCAACTGGAGACCTTTAGATCAGGAAGATTCTCCTGTATACATACCAGAAATGCTTCTCCTTCGCAATGTTTAACACTGTTTTGTCCAGTCTGTACTTGGAAAATCAAACGCTTAACAATATAGCTATTTAATTTTTTTGTTGTGTCCCTTGAAATTTGCTAACAAATTGTACGAGAGCAATATCAAATAAAGCAAATCTTTGTACTGCACGACATTTGTTATGTGGTTACAGTATTTTCACATTCACCTAGTACAGCTAGCTGTATAGATAATAAATGTATAGTCATATTTTATGTCTGTAGAATACTTAAGTACAGAATGAATTATTCATGATTGTTTGCACAATGTGAACATTGATGCTGGCTGAGTTGTTTTTCAATTATCATTAAAAATGTTTTTTTAAACTAAGGTTAGAATATAAAATGATAGGACTCTACAGTTGTTATTACTGGATCAACTATAATTCATTCTCTAAACTCATCACAGTTATGACACAAAGCTATAATCAGTACACGTTTTTAACTTGACCTATAATCTGCACATTTTTAGAGAGAATATAACCATCTTGCATTCTAAGATTTGTTTCTGCCTTCATGCTAGGAATCTCCTCAGAGGCGACTATTCTGACACCAAACACTGAAAGCAGTTGTGACTTGACGACAAAAACCAAGTCAACAAATGATGATAGTACTTCATTGGACCTCGAGTGGGAAGATGAAGAAGGTAAAGCTCCTTCAACATGTTAACCTTCCATTACCAATTTTAGTTATGTTACTGATCAGAAATCAGGTAGATCAGTTCTAGTGAGCCTTAACTGGGAATGGCTTTCAGGTACTAAGCTTATCCATAGCTCCACAATTTCACCTTCAAGCTTAGAACCATCACCTCTGATTTGTTTTAAGTTTAAGTATGGGGAATATTTGTTAAATATTGGACGAATTGTTATGTATTATATCTGCTGCAAGAAATCTTGATTAATTAACCCAAGCAGCTCTGAACAGTTAAGTAGCATAATCTTCAACACAAATTTTAAGGATGGACAGTCATTTTCTCCCCTTAGATTAATTTACCATAACTTGTTGAATATATCAAATACACTTTAGAATTGGGTTTACTGTCACATGTACTCAAGTACACAGATAAATGAGTATAGTGAAAAGTGTACAAAGTCACCACTTCTGGTGCCATCTTAGGTACAAAGATGCTTTAAGTACAAAATCATAGTTACAAGTTAGAAAAATGAAGAAATAAAGGTAAAAGATCAGCATTTCAGTCCTTATAAAACTGGGTGCAAGGTTACCTAGGTACAAAATATTAGGTATAAATGAGAAGAACAAAGAAATAAAGGGCAAAGTTCAGCTTTGCAGTCGTCTAAAACATCCATGCCGGGCTTCACCTTGAGGCCAGGAGTCCCTTCAGTTTGTGCTGGCTCAACTTTCCACCACCGATGCCACCAAAGAATGAAATATAATCTAACTGAAATATATACAATTCTTAAGTGGCTTGACAACATAGAAGCAGAGAAAAGATTTTTGGAATTGGGGAATCTTCCCATTGGTCTCAGGCCAAGAATATACTGAGATGAGGAGGGGTTTCTTCAGATTTTTGAATCTTTGTAATTCTTTAGCTCGAAACTGAGGAATGGAGGTAAGTAGAGAGGTTAAAAAAAAAAGAAAATGAAACAGGGTGGACGAGCTTCAACTTGGGAGCTTACTCCTCCTCCATCTTGCAGAAAATTTGTCTTTCTTCGAGGAGTTTCACTGTGACTTGTTTCTTATGAGACTTGAAGATTAATTTTCTATTCAAAGGTGCTGAAACTGAACCTAATCATTCTGTCCAGTTCAGAGAAATGACAAAATTACTGGGTTTTCTTAAGATATCAAAACCCACCATTTCAGTTTTTAGAAGTTTTTAAAAATTGATGAGTCATTTGCGAGCAAAGACAGTTGTGTCATATTGTTTTGGCCTGCTTTGATCTTGCCTCTGACCATCAAAGCATGTAAAGTGTAGCAAAATAAGCCTGTTCTAGGGATCCGAACTATAGTTTGCTTTTAAAATAATTCTCTGCTGCATTTGGAGTGAATATAATAAAGTCCCCCATTATCTGGAATTCTCATGCAACTGACAATCGATGGAAGTAGGTTTCCTCACACTGGGAACTGATCGTTTGGTCATATCTTCCTGTCTCTCCTTTTGATTTAAGAGCAGTCTTGGTTACAATCAGCACCACCATTTCCCATGCATGCTGGATATTATGAAGTTTATTGTAATTCCAAATCAAACAGAAATATTTTTATTTTTGCTGCAAGCAGCTTCCTCAAGATGACTGTTTTATTTCTATGGTCCAGCAGCTGTAACCTTTTGTATATTTTGTCAGTGGCAAGTAGGAAATATTGCCATAAAAGGGGTACAATGAACATTCCCATCCAAAACCACTCACCATCTTGACTTGGAACTGTATTACATTCATTCACTGTCAGTGGGTCAAAATCCTGGAACTCCCTTCCTAATAACATTGTGGGTTTACCCCTACTGAAAGGACTGCAGTAGTTTAAGAAGGTAGTTGACTTATCACCATCTCCCGTGCAATAGGCGTAAATGCTGGATTAGCCAACAGTGCTGCCATCCCATGATAAACTTTAAAAAAATGAAAGTTCACTGGACTGATTCCTAGTATCAGGCTAGACTTTTGTCCTGTGCGAAAAGATTGAGTAGACTAGACTGAAATTTGCTGCAGTTCAGAAGAATGAAATACAATCTAACTGAAATATATACAATTCTTAAGTGGCTTGACAATGTAGAAGCAGAGAAGATTTTTTTTTTCCTGGCTGGGGAATCTTGACATTGGTCTCAGGCTAAGAACATACTGAGATGAGGGGTTTCTTCAGATTTTTGAATCTTTGTAATTCTTCACCTTGAAAACCTGTGCATGTTCAGTCGTCAAATACATTCAAGACAGCGGCTATAGTTATGGATGCTAAGGGGCTTAAGGGAGAAGGAGTAAAGTCATGTTATTGAGTGGTGAGCAAGCTTGGAGATTCAAATAGCCTACTGCAGCTTCTACTATTTGGAATCTTTTGTATGCAACCAATGCTGCATTTGCCTGAGTGAGTGAATTGAACTTCCCCATGGACAAGCAGCCACTTGCAAAGGCTGTAAAAATGTATAAAATGACAAGACTTTAGCTATACATATTCCATATTCAGTGCCACTGTCTACATTGATGGGCAACAATTCCATGAACTCAAACATCAGCTCATTTTCAGCTGTCAATGAAATTCTACGCACAAGGGCTTTATTCTCAAGCAGCTGTCAAAGTGCAGACAAATCAAAACTGTCCAGTGTCTGACCTTTCCAAGGAACACTGCGCAATTTGTGCATAGATAATCTCCTTGCCACCAAAAATTACCGACTGAGATATTTTATTGACTGATGATTTGTTCTCTTCACCTATATCATTACTGTATCGGAGAGTGTTGTGTTTTAATTTATAACTTTTGGAAGTTTTTGGAACTTTCAGATCTGATCACTATTTAGTCATGGATCTACCTTCGGCCCTTTCTAGTTCTCATGTAAATGCTGCTGCTTGACATCCCAAAGTACAATGTCAGATTTAACATATGCTGATGAAGCCCAGCTTTATCTCATTATAATTCTTGCCTTTTATTTACTATATCTTATTTGTCACATGGCTTGTCTGACACTCCTTGTTGAACGAACAAAAAGTTATTTTAAACTAAGTATCGGGAAGATCAAAAACTTTAGCCCCCAGCACAAACTCTGTTCCCTAATAAGCAATTCTATTCTCCTCTCTAGCCATTATCTGAGGTTAAATCAGACTCTACAACCTCAGCATTCTATTTGACCCAGAGCAGAACTTCGACCATTACCACTGTAACACCAAGACTGCTTGAATCCAACTCTAACAGCATCTATTTGTAACCTGTCTCAGTCTTTCTGCTGTTAAAACCATCATCTGTATTTTTGTTACCCTTCAATCAACAAGTCTAATGCTTTCCTGGGCAAGCTTCCAATCTTCCATAAATTTGACCCCTGAAAAAGAAATTCCTTTTTGAGCAATTCCCGAGCATTTATCGTCACAGCTGTCACCTCCATGAGTTCCTAGTCCCAGCAGCCTCTCAAATTCCCATCCTGGTGCTTGATCTCTTCAAAAGCCTCTTACATCCCTATTTATAACCTCCTTTGGTCACATCATTATCCAAGAATACTTGTCCCCTCCAGTTTTTTTTTTGTGCAATTCTGATTTATTTTGTGCAACCATTAGCCACCATGCCTACAGCAGCCTAAGCAGTATGTTTTGGAATCCCGTTCCTACCCTCCTGGTCATTTAAGATGCTCCTTAAAACCAATCTGTTTAACCACACATTTGGTCACCTGTCCTGATCCCCCTCTGTGGTTCTGATAAAATTATGCCTGAAAATGTTCTTGTGAATGCCTTAATACATATTACTGTGTCAAAATTGCTTTATATTAGTTTGTCGCTGCTGTAGATTGTAACAAGAATACAGTCATGATTCGTTAAATGGTAAAATTGGAAAAGATGATTTTTATCACTGTCTTTGTTTTGTGATAAGCACTGGTATTCTTTATCCTGCTGGACTAAAAGAAAATACTTTTTTTTCATTCAAGGGATTAATAGAATGATTCCAATGAGAGAGCGCTCTAAAACTGAAGAAGACATTCTCCAAGCAGCCTTGAGGCACAGCAGTCATAGACCTGGGAGCAACCCACTGTCTGCATCAGATGAGTCAACTGGACTGGAATGGGAAAATGATTTTGTCAGTGCAGAATTGGATGATAATGGGAATTCTGAATATGCAGGTTTTGTGAACCCTGTCCTAGAACTCTCTCCTAATGATATAAAAAATACAGATGGTGATAAGCAGAGTAGGTAGTGATCTTACTAGATCATGTAATTTGGTTGAGACCAAACTTTAAAGACATTGTAAGAATGTATTTCAATTCTGGTTGGACATTTTACCCTTTTGGTGGTCCGAGTCCACATAGGCTGCAAAAGGACATGACTGCTTTGTATTGTGTTAGCACATACAATTTACAATTAAGTGCAATTCTTGTAAAATTCCAGCTTACGAATGAATTTTTAAGCCATTACGTTGGGTGTTGATTAAAACGGCTGTGTTGTAAAGGGAAGATGTGATGTGAAGTTTAATTGATGAAACTTTCTAGCTATGAGATGCATGTTTCTATATATTCATTTTTATGAGTCTCTGCTGTTCTGGTTGTATAAAGAGTAACAAATAATGGATACACTGGATTATTAAACTGGCTTATTGATCAGTTTTGATAGGTACTGTTATATTAATATGTAAATATCATGAAGCCTTACCAGATTGACTGACTTATTTTCTTTGCATGACAAATTAACCTTTGTTTGTTAAGTTATATATTCATTGTTTTTATTGATTAATTCTTAATTGTGTGTTAGCTCATATTTTTCCATCAATATATGTCTGTTACATGCTTTGTTCTAAACAAGAGTATGCAGTATTGCTGGTCAAAAAAAGGTTCCATAATGTATGAATATGTCAACTCCTATATTTGTCAGATCCTTCTGTTTCTTCTACTTCCTCCTCATATAGGGGGGACAGTAGGAGTTGCTCGTGTCTTATAATCTCAAGGGTCCTGTTGGACCTAAACTGAAATAATGTTTTCCTTTTGAGGTTTCCTTGCAGCCTGACCAAATATTTCAAAGGTCAGAAATAGCGTGTTCAACTTCAGATATGTAAAGATTTGATTCCCATTTGGATCTTCTGGTATGAAAGCTATAAATTTTGCCAATGAGATCAAGTTACAGCGACTGATAAGACCGTGAGATTACACATTGTTCCTGTTGCCATCTAACATGGTTTCAGGCACATTTGAGAATGTAAAAATAAAAGCCTCTCTTTATTTTGCTGACTGTAGGGCCCTGTGCGAAAGTTGTTTGAACAATGTTAGAAGACAAAAACAGGAGATGGTGTTTGGACAGTTTAAGTATACTCAGTCCCACACTAACCCGGTACCTCTTATTCCATGAGTTTCTGACAATCTATTCATTTCTGTTTTGAATATGTTGATTGAGCCTCCAGAATTCTCTGGTGTGGGGAATTCCAGAAATGCACAATGCTTTGTTGAGGAAATTTCTTGTCATCGCAGCCCTTAATGGCCAACGCCTTACTCTGACACTGTGATCCCTAATTCTGGAATCCCAGTTCAGAGAAATGTCCTGAGAACATCCATCCAATCACACTTTGAGAGTTTTGAATGTTGAGATCACCTGCCATTCTTTTAAATTCCACGAAATATAAGAACAGTTTAACCATTATCATCTTAAGACAATCTATTGGCACAGTTCACAGTTTTAATTTGTCATTAAACCAGCATTTTCATTTAGAAGCCAAAGCAATTAATCTCAAAAGCAAGCTAGTGCAACAGAAGAATAGTTTTGATTTACATGAGTAAATTTTTATTGTGGCAAGTTTTTGAATTGTTTTCTCGGCCAGCTGATGGATATTTCATCTTGTAAATTGTCTCGTATCGGGTTTTGAGAGAGGTGTTTGGAAGAACTACATGCATTTTCTGATTTATCTCTCTCATCCTATAAGTTTGATGCAGACCAAGCTGGTGGATAAGCACGCAGTAGATGTGCAATAAATAATGTAATTTTCTAAATAATGCAGTTTTCTCTCAACGTTTATTGAGAAGATAGGGTGTTTGTTATACACGGTAATCAGTCAAAATAGACTTTTGTGCAGCTAGTTATGAACATCTGTTCTGCACACTTTGTGAATAAGGATGCATACTCAATGGAAATGTATTTCGACAGTGGCGCTTTTAAAACGTTTGTTTCTAAAGTCTAAATGAGAATCATCTCTTGTTTCTGTTAATTTTTGGTTATTTATAGATGAGCTTCTTATTCAGTTCATTCAAAAAATTGATATCAGTCTCCCTGGTGAATATATCGCAGACATTGTTGGTCAAGCTGTAGCTTTCTTCCACCTCCAGGGATCCTGTCTTGCTTGCCTTTGGGCTTTAGCTTATCAGTTGAATTTTGCCAAAATCTAACTTCTCCTTGTTAATGTGGTATTCCCATGCTAGTTTACAGCAACTTCTAACACCTTGAGTTTGTCTGCTTTGTACCTTGGTCTTTTCACTGTTAATGAAAAAAAATTAACAAACTGTTAGTAAAAATAATCCCATGTTTCTGCCCTGTGTGACATGTCACATTCATTTAATTGATAAACAAAGCCAGCTCATTGATCTACTTGAGTTTCACTCATTTTGTGTTCCCATTATCATATGAATTCAGTATGTGCAATTCTGACTCCATTTGTTCGGCAGTACAGCGTGGGGAACAGAAACTTGTGACTGAGGAGAAAGAAGAGCTGTCAGAACACCAGACATTGCACTTAAGAGTGCAGTTGATAACTGGAGAAGCCAATATGTGTATGAGGGAGAAGGGAAAAGGATATGTTGATGGAGTGAAATGGGAGGAGGTTTAAATGGAGCATAAAAGCAGACAGATTTTATTTTAGACTAAATGAGGTTATTTTTATACTGTGATTTGTAGGTCAGCAGTTGAGGTGAATGCATTCCTTAGGTCCTGAAAAGACTTGTTCAAAATATACCAGAGCTTCTGTGTTGGTCTGAGAGAATTTATCATGACATAACATATTTTTGATGTAATTCCATTTTATTCCTGCAGTCCTGATAACTGGTACATATGACACATTCATATTGCACATTTAACTTTTTTCTACACATTAGGTTTGATATGTGGTGGTACCTCTTTCAGGTGTGCAATGGTCTCTTAAATGTTTGACTTATTGTTTGGATTCCATTGAATTGATTGTCTACTAAATTTCCAGTTTCAGCATACAAAACCATTTTACATAGATAGTAGGAACTGCCGATGCTGGAGAATCTGAGATAACAAGGTGTAGAGCTGGATGAACACAGCAGGCCAAGCAGCATCAGAGGAACAGGAAAGCTGACGTTTCGGGCCTAGACCCTCCTTCGGAAATGGGGGAGCGGAAGGGGGTTCTGAAATAAATAGGGAGAGAGGGGGAGGTGGATGGAATATGGATAAAGGAGAGGATAGGTAAAGAGGAGACAGACAGGTCAAAGAGGCGGGGATGGAGCCAGTGAAGGTGAGTGTAGGTGGGGAGTTAGGGAGGGGATAGGTCAGTCCCGGGAGGACGGACAAGTCAAGGGGGTGGGATGAGGCTAGTAGGTAGGAGATGAAGATGGGGCTTGAGGTGGGAGGAGGGGATAGGTGGGAGGAAGGACCGGTTAGGGAGGCGGGGACAAGCTGGGCTGGTTTTGGGATGCGGTTGGGGGAAGGGGAGATTTTGAAGCTTGTGAAGTCCACATTGATACCATTGGGCTGCAGGGTTCCCAAGCGAAATATGAGGTGCTGTTCCTGCAACCTTCGGGTGGCATCGTTGTTGCACTGCAGGAGGCCCAGGATGGACATGTCATCTGAGGAATGAGAGGGGGAGTTGAAATGGTTCGCGACTGGGAGGTGCAGTTGTTTAGTGTGAACCGAGCATCGGTGTGCCGCAAAGTGGTCCCCAAGCCTCCGTTTGGTTTTCCCGATGTCGAGGAGGCCACAACGGGAACAGCAGATACAGTATACCACATTAGCAGATGTGCAGATGAACATCTGCTTGATGTGGAAAGTCTTCTTGGGGCCTGGGAGTGGGGTGAGGGGGGAGGTGTAGGGGCAGGTGTAGCACTTCCTGCAGTTGCAGGGAAAAGTGCTGGGTGTGGTGGGGCTGGAGGGCAGTGTGGAGTGGACAAGGGAGTCACAGAGAGCGGTCCCTCCAGAAAGCAGATAAGGGTGGGGAGGGAAAAATGTCTTTGGTGGTGGGGTCAGACTGCAGATGGCTGAAGTGTCAGAGGATGATGCGTTGGATCCGGAGCTTGTGGGGGGACCTCCCCCTCTCTCCCTATTTATTTCAGAGCCCTCTTCCCCTCCCCTATTTCTGAAGAAGGGTCGAGGCCCGAAACATTAGCTTTCCTGCTCCTCTGATGCTGCTTGGCCTGCTGTGTTCATCCAGCTCTACACCTTGTTAAACCATCGTACATACTGTGTTGTGGTTTCACTGTCATTTTTTTTTTCTATTCTGATATACTCATCACAAACTAACATATGAAAAACTGGACAGTGAAAATAAACGTGCTTATAAATTATGATAAATCATTTTTGGAAAAAAAAATTAAGATATCATCCCAGGCTATAAAAGTACTGATCAGTTGACTTTGCTTTTAGTAATGATATACTTCTGAAAGAAAAATCAATTGATTTATGATAATAATGAATTCCCACACTCCAGTAGTTTGGCTCAAATTCACCACCAGTTATGGTGTTCGGTTTCTTGTTTGTATTTTGGGTCCAGTAATACACCAACGAATCAATAATTTGAGACTGGACAGTAGTTAAACAAGCTTAATCGATTATATGTGTTAATTAGCTACTTATAAATGTTTAAATCTTTAAAGTTGCATTAAAACCATTTATTACAGGCATCAAAACAGAAGAATAATCAGTGCTCTTAGCTTGAAGTTTTTTCTTTTGTCATGGATGTCCTTCCATCCAGTCAAGCTTCTTCAGTCTCCTCTGACTGTTACAATGTTATGTTGTGATTTTTGAGAGTTGATCATGAATTAAAATAAAGGGGTTACATTTTGGTCACAGAACTGGGCTCATTAATGATGAAATATGGCCTTTCTATCTTTTTCTTTGGATGTTGCAGTGTTTCTGCAGTGTTCTAGCCCACTGGGGGTGCTGCACTGGACAGCAATCTCCAGTGTGCCCCAAGTTGTCTCAAAAGTTCATGTTTTTAAAAAATCTTGAAGTTTCCTAATTTACCAATCTATTTACAAAAAAAAGGATTATTATTTATTGAATTAAATAACAGGTAAACAACTAAGGACCATTGGCTCTCCTAGTTAAAATGCTAAGCCTCTTATAAAACTTCCCTATGCAGGACATTTAGGAGACAATCATATTCCTGTGGCTCTGGAGTCATATATAGGCCACACCAGGTAAGGATGGCCGATTTCCTTCTGTAAAGGATATTAGGAAAATAAATAGGTTTTCACAACAATCTATGAAAGTTGTCAAAGTCACTGTCACAAAGATTAGCTTTTCAATTCCAGGTTTGTTTCAGATTCCAATATCACTGACTCCCAAGACTGGATATTCCCCAGAGCATTAGCCTGGTTTGCTAATCCCATTACCATTACCATTATACCACCATCTCCTATTACGTAAGGAGGATAAAATATTACAAAACTGAAATTATAGCCAACAATGCCTTCACGATTGGGTTGCCTTCTCTCAGTTTGCAAGTGAATTATACTATGATCAGCCACAGTTACTCGGGCAACCTACTGAGACTCTGGACCAAGCTCAGCAAAGGGAATCATATTGTCCATTGAGTCTGTTAGTGAATATTCCCAGTCACCACATTTGAAAGCTAACTCCAGGATCTTATGGAAGTATTTCCCATGTTATTGGTCAGTATTATTTGTGTTTTGGCAATGAGATATTACTTGCATTTCAGACTTACTGATCCAGATCATCTGGTCAGATGCAGAGAGGAGACATATGCTGCTCAACTAATTTGAATATGCACTGTACCATGTATACCTCAAGCAAATTAAAAGTCCCTATCACCCAGGAGCATGCAAACATTAATACCCTACAAATTGTTGGTACTACAAAGCATCTGGTCTCACTACAGAACCAAACAATGAGCAGACAATATCCTAATCAGGCAAGGGAGTGATGAAGAAAAAATTATGTAAGAGGAAGTAATAAAAGTATGCATGCCTATTGCCAAAAAAAACTAGTCAAGAGGGCTAACTTTAGTAAACATACTCAGCAACAAGGGCAATGTATTCATACTTTTATCAATGATCTGCACAGATGTGCAGAGAGCTGTATGATAGCTCGAAAGAATTAATCAGGGTCTGAACTGTTGTAAGAATCTTAGATAAACCATTGGCTGAATACTTGCAGATAGGGATGACAATGTTAACAAAGGCAATTTAATCTTGCTCCAGGTGAACCGGCAATGTTGAGGTCAGGGATAAAATTGGTTGGTGATTCTACAAATGGAGAACAGACAAAACGTCCTCCATAGTGTATGAAACAAGCTGACATCAGGCGTCACATTGTGTCTACAAAAAGATATCTCTGCAATTGTAATTCAAAAAGGTGAGGTAAGCAAACCACCACTAACTGAAAAAGTACTTTCCATGCACCAATCAGTTAAACTCAGTTCCATCCACACACATACACCTACACAGTATACAACCACATCTAGAAAGCTTCCAAAACAAGCTGTTACTTATGCAAACTTGTTTAGACTTGCTGCTGATTTCAGTGACATCCCAGTTTCCACAGGGGTTTGCATTTCTGGAAAACCTCACAGATAGCAAATCCGTAAGTGGTGAACATATTTTATAATGGGAGTCGGTTGATTAGCTTCCAACCATCCAAAAAATGTGATATGTACAATAGAAGATAAACAGGAATAAAAACAATGGACATTAATAGTATGAAGATGTCCATTGGAATTTTTTTTTCAGATTAAAAACATCAATTGTGTCACCTTTGTTATAAGGCTGTCCTCCAGCACTCATGTACCTCTGTGCCTCTCACACTGCTCATGAAAGTTGGGAACTAGAGATGCCACATTAGTTCAGCCACACTATTGGCCTGAAGGGAACTGAATATATAACGCACTGTAAGAGGACAAATATGTTGTCTCTCTGCCTGCTCAGTGTACACACCCCTGAGTAGAGTGTGTATTATCCAAGATTCGGGTAGAAAGTACTGGAAATACACAGCATGTCTGACGGTACCTGCATAGAGTGAAACAATTAAAATTTCAGGTGAACTTCAATCCGAACTTGTCATTAAGAGTTGCATCAGCTTTGGCAGAGATGGTTTGAATATTCCATTAATAATGAATATGCCAATAATGCTTTGTTCTATTTTTGTATCTTTCGATCATAAGTAAGAATCTCCTGCCTGTTGATGGATAATGGCCAGATGCATTTTTTTTTTGTTGCATTCATGGGACATTGGCATCACTAGCTGGCCAGCATTTATTGCCCATCCCTAGTTGCCCTTGAGAAGGTGGCGGTGAGCTGCCTTCTTGAACCGCTGCAGTCCTCCTGCTGTGGGTTGACCCACAATGCCATTAGGAAGGGAATTCCAGGATTTTGACCCAAAGACATTGAAGTTGCAGCAATATATTTGCAAGTTAAGATAGTGAGTAAGGAGAACTTTGGCAGTGATGTTCCCATGTATCGCTGCCTTTGTCCTTCTGGAATGATAGTGGTCATGGGTCTGAAATGTGCTTTCTAAGAAGGAACATTATTCCAAAACTGAAGTGGTGGCATCCTTGAAAAATGTTTGTGTGTCACAATGCAGGGATTATGTAATCAGTCAACAGTGATGAGAGTACCCGAACTCCAAGTGATAATAATTGCACGCGTCAGCATTATCAAGAGAACTGTGTTTCTTCAGTGGTGATTGTGGAAGTCCTCCAATAATTCTCATCCTTTTTTTGCTTGGAACCTAGGATAGGGTGTTTCACCTTAATAATTCAACAAGTAGGTATTTATGTGTAATTTCATTAAAATCCTACTAGCCTTTTTGCAGTATGATGGCTTTCTTTGGCTCGTTCACATACACCTCAGACATCACATTTGCACATTCAAAACATTTGACATTGACTAAGACACTGGGGAAATGTACCCATCATGTGAAGGGAATAAGGCCGTAGGTGGATGGAATGTCCAGTGAGGTGGTCATCCTTCAGCTTAAGAGCCTGGGGGAAGGAAGGAAGATTGCTGAGTGAAACAGGCAAGTACTGCAGGTTTCCTCTGGCATCCCACTCACAACTTGGTTTTTCATTTTGGAAATTCGTGATGGTATGGGTTTCTGAGGGGTGCGCAGTCAGACCCACAATTGTGGCACCATATGTTTGGGGGTAAAAAACGGGTAACGACATTCTTTTAACAAGCGGGTGTGGGCATGAAGGGCCAAATGCCTTCCTTCTGCACCATGACAATTCTGAGAGTCTGTGATTTCACCCCCATTCCAGTTGTGATGGATTATGTACTTGCCTCCTTGCCCTATCCATAGAAAAGGTTGTGGCACTTTGGATTGTACTTGTGTTTGTACAAAGAATACAAGGAGAAGAACATTGAAGGGAAATGACAATGACATATTCATAATTCCCATATAAACTTTGTCTTCCCAATGGATGTCAACTTTATTACTGCAAATTAAAACTAGATTCATGTTCAAACTTGAACACAGTAATTCAATAAGAATGAAAGTTGCTAAACAATTTGCAAGTGCTGCTCATTAAATATCATGAAGTAATAACTTGGAGTTGGTTTAGGGACTTCGTGTCTTGTGGCTTTTTTTGGCATGTTATCCTAATATCAACAAAATAAGTCAATATATTGGGTCGGCGTTGTGTCTCACATGCTTACCATGGGGATAGTTTAAAAATTAAGAACTGTTTGCAGTTTTCTTTTTCAGTGGAAGAGGCAGATATCTCCGATACTGTGTTAATAGTCAAATACATTGGGCTGAATCTTATTTTTTTTTGGCTAAGTGCCAGTGGGGTCAAGGTTTTTGGAGTTTCTTTCATGTGTGGCCTGGTGACATTTCTCTCTGTATCTTTACCACTCTTGCATCTTTAAGTACCCAGCTGCCATAGTACCACTTTTGTCTGATTTTACCCACTGAAAGGCTGGCATTTCTTGAACTGGCACCATCTTTAACAAGCCACAGTGCACCCGGATGAGTATTGGCAAGCCAGTCTTGCACCTCACTGGCAACTGAGTGCAGCATCCTGGCGAGAAGAGAATAAAGAACTTTCTGCTTTTGTCTCCTGCAGCACGGTCTCCATGAACCATGGATCCCAGCAGACAGGAACTGCTCAGATCGGTGCAGCGCCGATTTCTAATGATGTGCTAACTGGCCCTTGAGACATTTTACAGCATCTTTGACAAATAGCTCAGCTCTGAATTTTCCACCCATCTTGTGACATTGTTGTGTTCACAGTCACTAATTATTTCTCCCTGCAGCTTGCTTTGGCTACCACCCATGTTCCAAGGGGGTGTCTGATGAAGGAGTCTGCGAGGAACAAGCCTAGATCCATGTTTATATTTCTGAAAAGATGATGGACTTGAACAAATACAGAAAAGAGAACTGAAAATGCAAGCTACATTTAGTGGAGTGTATGTCTGTTGAGGGAGAAAGGGAGTAGCAGTATTGTTATCCTTGCGTATCACATTGTCTTTTTCTACTTTCCTTTGGTGATCTGTTATAATAATGTATTATCTTTTTATAATTAATATACTTTTTATAGATTCTTAAATGCGTGACACAGTTAATATTACTAGAAACACACTCTGCTGCACAAACACCTGCCCATACACATTTTTGATAACACCATAGGAAAACACAGAATCTGTCAAAGCAGCAACTGCAATGTAGCAATGACACTTTCTGTATCAGATTCGTACTGTAACCAGTGTTAACAGGTGGCAGGACCAAATACCACAGCAGACTGTTCTTGTACTGGTCTTTCCTCCTGGGAAACCAAATTGTTCACAGTACATGGCTCCTTCACATTGCAACTCCATTCCCTCACCTAGGAACTGACCAACCACCAGGCCAGACATTTTACCTATCCTTAGCTATATCCTATTTAAACGCTCTAAGTCAGCACTAAGTCAGAAGTCACACGACACCAGGTTATAGTCCAACAGGTTTATTTGAAATCACAAGCTTTTGGAGCGCTGCTCCTCATCAGGTGAGGTGTCCAGTCCAACATCAGCATCTCCACGTTATAAGTCAGCACTGTTGTGTCTCCTATACTCACTGGAGACCTGCATCTTGCCATTGTCCAGTCAGGGAACATCACTTATAGGCAAGCATGGACAGTTCCAAAGATGAGCTTTTACTTACAGTCAGCCAGAAGGAACAAAAACAAAACAAATAGAGGCTGCAGTTTGCCCCCACTGTGCAAACTAAAGCTTGGCATCATGACCAACAACTCTGGAAAATTCCATGATGCTCTGCTACACCCAGCTCCCATTTTCTAGAACCAAGTATCAGTCAGGTCCTGCCTGGCTTATAGCACCCAACGCAGACGAGCTCTGTTATGCATAAGATTCCTCCTGTCCCTAGATCCCTCTTTCTCAGAAAACTTCTGAACTTCCACTTCCTCAGCATCCTTCAATTTGTCTTATTGCCTGCTCCAACTGAGCGGAGTACAGAACACAAAGATGATGCAGCACACACTCTCTGCGGTATGCAGGAGAGTCCCCACCCTTCCCCTCCTACTCTGCTCCAAGTACCGAAACTACACTTTCAGCAGCCCCATTGTCTGCTCTGTCATGGCCCTGGTTATAGCACACTCATCAGCTTGGTGCAAGTGACGTACCAGTGAGTGACCAATATAATATATCAAAAAGGGAGAGTCTGCTGCACTCCAACCCGGTTCCTATCCTAGGCCTGCATCAATCATTCAACTTCTCATCGAAATCAGTAGAGTCCATCATCACATTAACACAAAAGGTGATGATTCCCTTGTCCCACGGAACACTTAAAAGATTCACCAGTGATGGGATGCCTCAACCAGCAACCACTTCCTTTTAAGTAATTGCCTCTAACTTCTGCATCAAGTTGCCAATGTTAGATTTACAAGCACCAATGGTTTGATGCTAAGATAACAAGGTGTAGAACTGGATGAAAGCAGCAGGCCAAGCAGCATCAGAGGAGCAGGAATGCTGACATTTCAGGTCTAGACCATTCTTCAGAAATGGTTTGATGCTGTTTGCTTTTGACCAGCATTTGACAATTATGCAAGTTCACTCTGCATACTTTCAAAATGGGCAAAGAATTAATTGGAAATGAAATGTTAAACAAAAAACCAAAAAAAAAAATTATGGATGCTGGCAATCTGAAATCTGCTTGTGGAAGTGAAATGTAGCTGGAGTTGGTAAATGGAGGCTTCAGGTATTTTCCCCTTCAATGTCTAAGCATCCACAGACAGGGATCCCACATCCAACAAACTGATACTGACCTGGGAGTTATCCTAGCCATTTCCAGCTGCATTTTTAACCTGGAGAATGGCAAATCATGGCAAGAATGCAGCTCGCCTTCAATACCATCAACACCGGACTCTGCCTGGGTACCAGATGCCACCACATCACATGTTCTCTCCCTGCCGCTCAGAGCAAGTGTCTTCATGTCCCCTTTAACTTTGCACTATCCCAATAGGCCATTTCACCAGCAGTCACAGCACCCCTGCCCACCCCAACCCCTGTGGAGACCCACCAGATTGCCTCCAACTATTCTCACTGCCCCCTGAAAACTGACACCTTAATTATGCCCACCCTGCTCCTCTATGTGCCCCATGTGGAGACCACAACAAACAACCTCCACTTCCTGCAGCCTACCATGTCCTCCGATGCTATTCCACCGAGGCTTCCATACATCTTCAGCACCCCCATCACCAAACTTGAACCTACTTCCACAAATACCTCTGCTTCCCTCCCCAAGCCTTGACTTCCCATTCCTTTTGGCAGCGATCCCCCGACTCGGTGCTGCCCCTACAGGCTCCACTTGCACCCTGCTCAGCATTCAACATATGGATTCGTCTGGGACTGTATTCGCAGCAGACCTCAGACCAACTTCGAAGAATCGCCCCAGACCGACCAGACCCCTGACTGTTCCACTTGCCGATCCCCAATGGAGCAATTGCGATTCCTCAGATTTCTTGGCAGCCCTATAGGACTGACCATTGCCCATTCCCCGCACTGTGGTTGAATATATCCCATGACCATGACCACTCCCTGTGGATGGCTTACCCTAGCCAGACCTCCGGAAAGTGTGGAGAATGAGTCCGTGACTGACAATATTTGGATGCCCTGACAGACAGTGGCCCCCACACTCCTTGGCAGGACTGCTAGCGTGGCCCCACCCACTTTTGGACATGGCGATTTTGTTGCGCAGGCAGCAGACACATGCTGTAGGTATTAGACCCTCACGGTCTCTGGACAGATTCTTACTGAGAAACATGTCAAACAGCTCTTTGTGCTGAAGAGCACACCAATACGAAAGTATAGGTAGCCTCTGGTTCTGGCTGAATGCTAACAGGCACAGGCAAGGCAAGGCTTGGATGCTGCAAGCATGCAGGTTGGCTCTCAGTGAGTGAAAGGTAAGAGAGCAAGCAAGTAGCCCTGAGATGCAGCCTGATCAATTCTGTGAGTGTCGGTGCAAAGGCCCTTGTAGCAGACTTTCAATGTTAGTTGTTGGTGCACCCTGTAATGCAGATGTGAACTTCCTGCAATGACTTAGAGAAGTATCATTTGAATCATGACAGGTTGACAAATTTCAGATGCCAGTGTCCACGAACAGGGGGTGCATGCAGCAGCTGCCCATGGATGTTGTTTGGTGCTTTTTTTAATTCATTCACAGGATGAGGGGCATCACTGACCAGGCAGCATTTATTGACCATCCCTAATTGCTCACAGGGCAGGTGAGAGTCACACTGCTGTCGGTCTGGAGTCACATGTCAGCCAGACCAGGTAAGGATGGCAGTTTCCTTCCCTGAAGGACATTAGTGAACCAGATGAGATTTTCCAAACAATCGACAATGCTTTTATGGTAATTATTAGATTCTTAATTCCAGATTTTTTTATCGAATTCAAATTGAACCATCTGCCATGGCGGGATTCGAATGTTATCTGCATTAACAGTCCAGCAATAATACCACTAGGCCATTGCTCCCCAAGTTGCTGCTGAGCAACTTGGAGCATGGTCTCGTCCAAGAGTGAGCTGAAGTCACCAAACACGCGCACTGACTTTCATGGTGCGAATTTTCGATGTCTAGCTTATTGCTAAGGCTAATATTAAGAAGGAAAGTTGTGCTGTTAATAGGCACTTAATAAGCCATAATCCCTTTTAATTGGCAGCTTGCATTGGAAATTCACTACACTGCCTGTCCGATGCATAAAAGATGCATCATGTTGCTCCTGACGTCAAGATAGGCCTTGCCAGATTTCTCATGTAATTCAGCCACAAATCTTGCCATGGGCCATATCATTCAGATTCCTATAGCATTTCACTCATTGTTACTGCAAAAAGTACATAGTATCTTGTTTTACAGTTCTGTTTAACCAGTGACTTCTAAAAAATAAAGTTTCCCTGGGGGGTCTGGGATAATGTCAAAAAAAGATTGCTGGCTGCTACAGAAATTGAAGTTCCCAGATTTGTAATTTTTTACAGCTTTTCAATTCTTCCTAGTGTTGTGCAATACTCCCTTTCACATGTTTCCTGATGTTACTGCTTTATAGGCCAAACTGAACTCAAGTGCCATGTTGCAAAATTTAACCGCCTCTTTTCCAAGCTAAGTGCTGTATTCACCGACAACTGCAGATTTGGGCTTGGCCTTGGGTTATTTGCATTTTATCTCTGAGCCTTTTGGTATACTTCCTGCTCTTGGATTTTTTTTTGTTTTTGTTCCAGCTAATTCTGAGTAAATAATGGAATGATGTGCAGCAAACATTTGGTGTCACTGACCTCAGACAAAAGATACACACACCAAGAAAATAGATTGCACTATTACAAACTATCATGCATAGTATTATTTTTATACTATTCAAATTAAAGTTTCTAACTATTCTGCAAACATTACCCGTAGTACAGATTGTCTGTCCACTGGAAAATTTGCTAAGTTCCTAGTAGAGGTGTTTAAATAACTGTTCCTCCACTATAAATGATGCTCAATGTTAATTGCAATTCATAGTTTAAGAAACTGGGTTAATATTTACTGGTGTAAGCAAAGTAGAGTCATCTCACAAAATCGTGTTTTGAGCACAAGTTGTCATAATTTACATTCCATACATTTATCCACAGCTATTTACTTTTAGGCACTCACGAAACTCTATACAATTCATAATTTCTGTCCAGACTATTCTGGATAACTTAAAAATGTCTACTGTATGAATAAAGGGAACTTACCTTCCTGTCCTTTTATTACACGGATAGTATACCATGTAAAATTAATTTGATGATAGTCAAATGACTTGATGTTTGCAGTTCACAAAGTTTTACACATATCAAACTGATTACATGATAACAAGGTGTGGGGCTGGATGAACACAGCACGCCAAGCAGCATCATAGCAGCAGGAAAGCTTGACGTTTCGAGCCTAGACCCTTCATCAGAAATGGGGGAGGGGAAGAGGGTTCTGAAATAAATAGGGAGAGAGGGGGAGGCGGATAGAAGATGGATAGAGGAGAGGATAGGTGGAGAGGAGGCAGACAAGTCGAAGAGGCGGGGATGGAGCCAGT